>JAOEHY010020883.1:59600-123961 GCA_025447955.1 Psilopsiagon aurifrons
GGCTTTCTGGGCTGCGAGCGCACACTGCAGCCGGCTCATGTTCATTTTCTCATTGACCAACACCCCCAAGTCCTTCTGCGCAGTGCTGCTCTGAATCTCTTCTCTGCCCAACCTGTAGCTGTGGCTGGGATTGCTCCGACCCAGGTGTAGGACCTTGCAGGACCTTTTTAAGCAGAGGTACTATACACCTAGGACCAAGAGACACATGCTGCAGGGCTGTCTCTTCTGCTTATAAAGGAGAACACTTGCTAAGGCTTAGAAAAGTAAATAAAAGAGCCTGGGGATCAAAATAAAAGGCAGGGGGAAAAGGAGATTTTGTCTGTTGATGATGAGAGGAATGCCAGGCAAAATCACCCAGGAAAAGTATAAAGATCAAGCGAATCAGAAGAAAACACGACACATATTTAATGCGGGCTTTGCATCACAGTCCAAATACAATACAACTCCACACAAACAGCAGAAGGGCTGGAAGGTAACAGTCCTGGAGAAATGGAAGTTAAACACCAGACAAAGGTCTGATGTCATCTTTGATGTCCTTGTAATTTCAGGATAAAGGTTTGTAGAAAGATGGTATCCTTCGCTAGACTAACCAGTCCTTTGGATAAAGCAGCTAACCCTCTACCCCAGCCTGGTATGGAATAGTATTTTATCCTTTTCTACATAATAAATACAGCTTGTCTCATTGCTCTGGGGAAGCAGGGCCCCAGAATTGGCCTTACTTGTAAGGTAAAGCTGATATATTAGTTAAATTTGTCCTCCAGTTTTTCCAAAAGATCAACAGTTGCAGAGTAAGCATCTTGCAGGACTCATTAATAGTCTTTAAAAAGCTCATGAAAAGCTTCAACAATAGTACTGCAGTGATTTTCTCATATTACCTCTCAGAGCTTTCCTGAACACCTACATTTCTTAAGATACATTTGGACCTTTACAGTACACTTTATTATATAGAAGAGACTTGATGCTTAAAGCTCTTGTAGGATCAATGATGTATCTGCACGTATCATTGACATTTAAAGCTTCTTTATGCTTCTACTTTCCCCATGAAAACAGAAGTACTTCAAACCATGAAAACCAATGACAAAATTCCTCAGTTTCTGCAAAACCACTGCACTTTCCATCCCTTAAGTCTATGTTTGGGAAGACTTGAAATCCAATTCCTCACATGCAGTACAGATCAAACTGCTGGGAGCAGCTCCCTGTTTTCTTCTGAGCTCCTGTTCTTACAATCAAAAGAAGAAAGTGATTGGATTTGCTTTTGTAATCCTGGGAACTATTGGTATTCTGAAGCATGGTTTAGGTGTTTTCCTTCAGAATCAGAAAAGGAACCAAAACAGTTTTAGGAAAGATTTTCCTTTCCATTTCTGAGAGCTGTGTCATTTGGGAGGGGAAGAGAGGAATGGAGGAAAACAAGTATGGAACTTGGAGAGGACCACTGACAGTAACTTAAAACAACACAAAGCCACCTTCTCTCCTCTAGCAAGTCAGCTTTTGTAAAAATCACAAATACATGTTTTAAATGAGGTGTACTAGCATGTCCTTCCACAGAAAGACCGAACAAGTGCTTATAGGCAGCATATCTTTTGAGAATCATTCAGGAAACATGGAAACATTATGTCCTTTGCCATTTCAAGGTTAGTTTTAAGTTCCCTGAATGTGGCAAGGCAGGGATCAGGTGCCAGGACAAAGTCAAAAAAGAGCTGTGAATTAGAGAGAGAAACCAAAGGCATTGTGGTAACTTATAAATCTATTTCTCCTCACCACTGTACAGCTCGGGTCATCTTCTAATAAATATGAGATTCAGAAAACACGCAAAATATACAGAAAGTGAACCAGATAGATATAGAAAGGCTTCTCATAATGAAGTATTAAATAAGCTCAAACTTCTGAAGTCAGAAGAGAGATGACTTATATCTGAGGTTTATAAAATCATGAGCAAATAATGTGGTGAATGAAGGATTAGCATTTGCTGGTTTTCGTAATGCAAGTATTCAGTATCAAGTGGAAAAAAAAACAACCCCCAAACCAAAAAGTTATTGCATAAAAAAAAAAAGTATCAGATTCAGGAACTCGCTGTCATGGGATGTTTTGGATGGCAAAAGGATAAATGGTTTAAAAAATGATCAGATGAACTAAAGGAAGAAAGGTCTCTTAGCTTTTAAGTAAGTGCAGATGCAGCATCTGGCTCAGGAAGTCCCTAAATCACTAGCTGATGAAAGCCAGCAGGGAAACCTCAGGGAAGTAAGATTAGAAAAAGAGCAAATACACAGTCATCATTATATTACTGGCCCCTGTCACAGGCTGATCCTAGACTATCAAGGACTGCAGCTTTCATATTCCTGCACTAACATGTAGAGAAAAGGAACAAAGCTCTGTACCTCTTCTTGTTTCTGGGAGATTCCTACAGAAAGTCCATCTCAGTCAGAGCGTTTGTATAACAGATTTTAGTCCCGTTTATTCTAGCTGTCTCTGAATATCTGGAAAACTGACATATCATAATAAATCAGAGGAGTAGATGATGCAATTAATTTTAATGACTGTAAATTGCCTGCTGGTGTACATGTAACCCCAGTACAGCAAAACTACTTGAAGGACATACTGAAATCACTAGGCATCAGGTACTGTGTAATGCTCTTCAGGATCCAGATGCTGCTTTACCAAACTTATTTCTTTAAAACATACCAAAAAGGGCAAGTCCAGGGAGCAACCCAACTGAAAGGACAGACACCCCTATGGTACAAAGCAAGCAGAAATAATGTCTAACCATTCATCTACCTTGCCTCTTTCCCTTAAAATCCCTCCAAGAATTCTATTATTTATCAAAAGCAAAAACCAAACCAAACAGCCAACCAAAACCTAAACCATCACCAATTAGATTTTCTTTATTTGCAGGCCACCTTGAGCAGAACAAATAACATTTTGCTTAGTGTTTGCCACCCAGTAAGAACACTCAAGTGTTTTCTGGTAATATCAGCACAAAGCAAGGAACCAAAACCCTCTCATTTCCTATTGCTGCTTTTAAAAGGGACCTTTCTGAGGAATCCATCTTAATGGCCTTACTATAAAAGCATCATTTGATGAAGGTGCTTGGAAATACACATCTTAGTATCATTAACAAAAAACAGGAGAGCTCTTAAAGGTATCTGTGGCATGACATATGCCTCTTTACCCACCCAGCAAATCTGTTAGAGTCTCTGAGAGGACTAGAGGAACCTAATCTTGAAATCTTTACTCTCTTCCCCCACATCCTCCACCCCCAGGATTTTTACTTTGAATGCCCACTTAATAACCTGGAGGAAGACACACGTATTGTGGTTTCCCATCTCCACAGCAAAGTGAAATTCCCTTTGGTTAACCACCTGCTAGCTGTGTAATATGTCATTTGCTTCACAGTTACTTTTAACCAGAAGGCACACAGACACCATGGCTGTGTTAGGTTCACAAAACTCCACTGCTGGAGCTTTTTACTTTTGAAAATCCAGGGATTTTGCACCTATTTGCTTGACTAAAGGTGTCACTTCCAGCAGTTCTTTGAACATGCTCCCTCTTCACCCCCCCCCAGTTTTACCCGGGTACTTTTGACCGTGACCACATAAGAGGACAGAATGTTCACTTCCTTCTCCGGCTCACTGAAATTCCCTGATTTCACCACTTGCAGCACTCGCTGCAGTGCCCCAGGACACAGCACAGGAAGCAGAGAAGCTTGCTTCTTAGTGACAGCCAGAAGACAGTACAGCTGCCTGGGAAAGCATAACAGACACTTCACTTTAATTTATCCAACCAAGTTTTGCAAGCAGCCATGACCAGGGCAAGTGCATACACATAGCAACGCACAGATTTATCATGAAACCTGAGGTGACAGCTAGAAAAACATTTGCTGCCACAGCTACAAACTGTTCCTAGTACACTGTGTTTTTAAACTTCCTATGCCACAAAACCATGCTGCAAGAGGGAACACTCACCATGTCTAGCTAAACTTTTATTTGACATAGAGTTTTTAAACCATGCTGGAAATGAAACAGCAGCATTAGTCCCATTAGTCACTGCAGTACCATAATGCCTTTATGTTAAAGAGGAACGCTTTTTATACTTGCAATAAATAGGTTAAAAAGTCCTCCTAGAAGTGAAGGACTTAAAATAATTTAAAATTAGGTGACCTATCTCAGTATTGACCTGGTGAAACTACTACTAATATCAGGAACTGAAATCCTAAAGTTGAGGCTGAGGAAAACTACTTTTTTTCCCCTCTCCCCTTGTTTAACCAACTTTATACACATCTGCACAGTGCATCAGAAGAGCAGGAGTGAGTCTTGAGGTGTCCACCTTTACAGCAACTTACCAGCCACATGAACCTCACATGCAGCACCACCACCTGCTTGTGTTACTACCCTGCTACCTACTACTGGGCAGCTCAGCTCATGTGAGCTCAGAGCAATTGGGAGGAAAATCACAACAGCACTACTGGGAACAGCAAACAAAGTCATACACAGCTCTTTGCTCCTGAAATATAAAGTCCATCTCTAGAAATGCTCCAGACAGCATCTCTAAACAGATCAGGCAATGTGATGTTGCAGGCCCAACATCATTCATTTTCATTCAGAGAGCTAACAAAGCCCTTTCCTCTACCCAGTCTCCTTTGCCCATACAGGAACAGGAGAGATTTCTCACATTTCCTAGACAGGAACACAGAAACATCATTCAAATCCACTCTTGAGATAGGAGTGCTGATGTCCAAAATAAAATCTCTGCACATTACAGGCTGTTACAAAACCATCAGCATCCAACTAACCCCAAAGGGCTGGCGTCACTCTGCATAACTAAGAGGACCCAGAAGCAATGTGGAAATTCCATCCTTAAGTCATCGACTGTGACATCCTCCGGCAGTTTTCATCACTGGCACTTCACGTCAAAAGAAGTTAGAGAAATCTTTCATCTCATAGTGTGGCCTCTTTTATAGCTGTTACTTGCAGTGTTACGTGTGCAGGTTTTTTCTGGTTCAATGTGCAGAGGGAGAGCCAAGGGCTTTCTTTTTTTCTTTCAAGCAGGTTTTAAAATTCTTCTGGGTTTTCCCCCTATCTCCCCATCCAGTGACTGAACTACGTACCTGTGGTGAGAGCTGCCACGTGCCATACATTATCTCTTGGTCATGCAGCCAGTCTGCCATATCACATGGCCAACGTGGGCTGTGTCGTCTCTCCTGAACAGGTTTCTGGTGCTGCTTGACCCTGCACCGTGACCAGAGAACTTCTTGCCCAAAAATGCAGGACCACACATAGCAGAGGTATGAACTGTTGAATGGGCTTCAGGTGTTAGAATGAACAGGTTCATGGTTATGAGCCACAAATAAAGAACAAGTTTCAGATCATCTTTGAGCCCCTGCAACAGAGGTGTGAAGGCTTCAGTACTGAAGCTTTGCATGGACAAAAGACAGACCACAGCTGTTAGGTTCACTACATCAAATGACCCTTGCCCCAAGAGTCTCTTTCTTCTCCTGCCCCGGGGTGCTCTTTATACTTTTAAATTGTTTCCTTTTCGCTGTCATGAGCTGCTAGATGGACAGACCAAGACAGATGGACATGGTAACAACCATCAAACCTGCAAAAACTCAAGGGGATGAATGAGTGAGATAAAAATAGGAAATATAATGTGTTATCTCTTCTTAAATGCATCATAGCACTTTGGCTTCTTTGCCCCCTAAGTGTTAAATCCAATTGGTTTTGGTCTTTTTTCTTGCAAGCAGAAGAGAGGACATGATGTTGGAGCTTTTGGAAGATGCTGACTGATAACTCTGGTGAAGATCACAGAGCAAGTGTGACACATGCATGACCTGCAGCGATGGTGAAACAAGGGAGAGGGGAGGCAGCAGTAACTGTGTGCAGAAAAGGTCCATCTCCAAACCTGCCCCAGCCCTCAAGACGTGAGGGCTGAGAAGGGTTCTCCAAGTCAGTAAGGTCTACTCATGGGCTCACCACTTATTACTGCTCTGTACTGCCCTGTGAAGGCAAAGTAAATAAACCACTTCATCTGGGATTCTGCCTGCAACAAGCACCCGAAGGACACGGGTAGGAAAGGCAGCTGTGCCATAACCGTGCAGCTTCTTTCCCATCTCCTGGAACAAGAAGAAAAAAGGATGTGCTTCAAGGAAGGCCTGGACAAACATCAGAGAAAGTACTGGAGAAGAGGAAAAAATCCAAGCCCTTAGTGCAAATACTATTTATTCAGCATGCTACATGAAGTGCAGTATAGAGATCAGAAAGGTATTATTTATTATAGGAAATAAAAACTAATTTTAAAAGGATAGAAAAAGTAATTTCTTATGCGATCAGCCAACAACAGAAGCAGAATTTGGCATTCCACTAACTTGTTACAAATCTTGAGAATAAAGGAGAGGTGAATTAGTCCAGACAATGAGCCGTGAAAGTTGGATAAATGGGAGGGAAGTCGGAAAATTAAGATCAACTTGAGAACTCTGAGAAGACCAAATTAAACAAAAGGAACAGCACAGGAAGAGAGCTTTCAATGGACGAGCTGGAGAGTTATGCAAACCCACACTTATTTTATCTAAAAGGCCTTACTGTTTGTCAGAAAGAGTTATGTTACTGTTCTGTGAGGATGTTGTAATTTCTGTGTGAATATTCCTGGATGTGAGAGAGAAACAGGAACACCTTCAGGTGTTTGTTAACTCCTGTACAAAACAGGGTTAAGATTTTCAACATAAATTCCAAGTTCCAATTCATACTTGGTGCTAACTTCCTAAGTTACCTCTTTGGGGTTTGGTTCAAATGATTCCTTGTACCAACAAATGAAGCCAGTAAATGACTACTATCCTTTAACAGCCTGGAAAAGTGACTGCTAAGGCACAGGGAAAACACAGAATTTTGTTTCTCCTGATCTCATGGAGAGGCGTCGTTTAACAGTAGTGATACGCATCTCTCTCAAAAAGTAGGATTTAAACCTAAAGAGTTCAATCAAATATGGAACTCATCATTACTGAGAAGGAGATTTATCTTTTGTTTGTGCTTAGTACATTACTAGCCAATATAACAGCGTTATCCAAAATAAGACACAGCATGTTAAAAGAATGCCTGAAGGTAGCATTACCTTTTAGAAGGAAAAGGTTACCCAAAAATAAAGACTTGTGGAGGACAAAGATGAACAGAAAACCCAACACTCCAAAAATAAGATCTCACTAGTGTAAGTGAAGGAGTCCCTGGATTCTGTACTAATGCTAAGTGAGCTTACATCTTTGCTAAAAAGAAGAGCCATTAGGCACAGACCATGATAGTAGGCAACAAATGGCAATTTCAAAATGGTTCCAGACAGGCCTGAATTTTCACCCATTCTATTCTAAATCCAGCATGACCTTGATGTGTGACCTCTCCAGCACACACACAACCTGATAAAACTGGTTGTTCTGAAATTCACTCTGATGAGGGCGTAAGTGGCGTTCCTCCTCCTCACTCCAGCAAAAAACCCCACTCCAAAACCCCAAGAGGAATTGGTATGCACCTAATGAGAGCTGGCCCTCTGAGGCAGAGACAGTGGAACATCTTGGGATTTCCTACCCAGTGTGTGCATTCCTATTGCAAAGTAGTGAAATTCTTAGGGCTGTGAAATTGCTACCTATGCGATCTTTCAGACAGTGTTGGCGAGGGGGTATATATGCTAATTCTGTTTCTGTGGTTTGGTTAAAGATAGTTTCCTGTGAGGCTGAGCTTCACAGGAAGAAAGGACTGACAAGCAAGCCAGACGCAAGCTTAGACTCTCCAGGAAACCTCAAAATAACCCCTCTGAAGGCTGCAGAAAGTGCAATTTCTGTGCCTCTTATCATCTTTTAAGGAGATGAGGATGGAGGTGGAAGGGCTAGAGAAAAAAGCTGAGTGTGAAACCAGAGCTGAACACATGCTGAATGTAGGCATGTAGAACAACTGGGGAATGCCAAACCCTATTAAAGTCAACGGGAATTTCATCAGCAGCTTCATGGAGCTGGAGCTGCACAGACAGATGAAAATCCTTCTAGACAGGAACAAAGACAGACACCCACTGTCAGTGTGGAGCCATGCATGGGAATGCCCCTGTTGAGATGAGCAAGCTACACATGAATGGTGCACTGGAATTACCAAACTGGCTAGAGCTACTGCAAGGTTAACTCACCACAACCAGACTGTGGTTGAGGGATGCTGTAAGTTTAAGCGTGTCTTCTGCATAGCAGGGAAGACAAATGAGGTGTGGAAATTGTTAGTGGGATGCCATTTGTGCATCATTAGCAGTGCTAGCCTTCACCACAAAGGTATGGAAACCTCATGGTCAAGAGCAGAGGTTAGCCTCAGGGCTGCCTGTCCCGGAGGTGCTCTGTATTTGTTTTGGTTCAAAAGCTGTAATTGAGAAACACACAGCTTGCAGAAATAACGCAGGAGTATGTTTCACCTACATCATTTGGTTTTGACACTTAAAACCCAGCAGCATTTCAAAGACATCAGCTAGAAGAAGGGAAGCATTTTTTATCAAATTAATGATTCTTAAATGACAATGAGCTGATCTTCCCCTCCACCATGCCTCATCGCTCAAATTCATTTTCTAGCACTGAAAAACACAGAAAACGCTCTACTCTTCAGGCTGAATTCCAGCTTTACATTACACTTGCTCTGCTGGCAAACTCGGGCACCTAATAAGCTTCAAATTATGATTGTTCTAAGAACCAGAGATGCAGAATCAAACACTAAAAACAGAGATAATCATTTGGTTGAAAGACCTTCATCTGATCAAGGCAAAACAGTGATTTACAGGAAATCATAAGAAAGCTTTTCTCCATACTATCATACTCCATACTATAAAGGTAGCAAGGTAAAGTTTGCTTTTAAAAAAATCTTTTGTTCCAAGTGAAATAAAACTAAGGGGAAAATGGAGGAAAAGTGCCTTTTCTTTTCCTAACAGGAAACCCTTTCTTAGGAGCAACGATCAGCCCATACTAACACACACAGACACCGTTAGTTTGATGCATGAGCAACTTCTGTGCTTCACTACTGCTGCAAAATTCTTTAGTCCATATTTAAATGGGTCTTTGGTTTGAATACAAAAATGATCCCATGGACAAGAATGGGATCCTCCATGCTCTAATAGTGATGTACTGTATTGCTTTCAGCGAGTCATTTAACTTGGCAGTTTACCCACCTGTTGACATTACAGATGTCATGCATGCTCTCAGCACGAATGTGTATACGAAAAGTGCAAAATAATCTTACCAGAGCCCTTTTTTGTTTTCAGGTGCTTGCTTACTACCATGAACTACAGTGAAAGGTTATTAGGGCTGCAAGTAAATGCACACTTAAAGTTAAGAAAGGACTTCGGCAAAACATCAGTTCAGCTCCTTTGCATACATGCTATGGCTATATATGCATAACTGAAAAATCAACCAGGAGGCTCGTGCTTCCCTGGACCTACCTGGAGACACAGTTACACCAGCATTCCATTTATATGGAGGCATGCTGCAAAGAAATAGCAGATCTTCAGAAAAAGCCTTCTTCCTTTGCTAGTACACCTTACTTCTCTTCTCAAGAAGAGGAGCTGTGTATTTACCTCTGTTGAGCCAAATCAAGGCTGAAGCTTGGGTATATTTGTGCCTGCAAGACAGGCTGTCTGGATTTGGGCTGCCTCTTTATTCCTCCAGCCTCCCACTGTGGCTCAGGTCTACTCAGGCGCAGATAATGCTCTCTGGCAGCTGTGTTTCCTTCCCCCAAAGTGAGGTCATAAGACAGGACAATGTAGAAGTCCCAGAGATGTAAGGCCCTTCCCTTTGTGCTGTCCCTGCAGAGATGATGTGCCAGGAGCGGAGACATGCACCTGATGCACTGGGACTCAGAGAGCACAGGGCAGCTGGGAGGGTGAAGCTGGCTTGACAGTGAAGAGGGATGAAGCTTAATAGTGGACACAGAATGGTATGCATGCACATTAGACTGGACAGAGCCAGAGCTTACTTTGACAGACCTTGGCATTTAAAGCTACGTTCTACCAAGTACTCTGTTACTGAAATAAAGTCACCATTAATGCACATGATGACTTGTCAGATTACGTTTTAAGGAGCCTACATGTGGGAAGAAGCCAAAAGTTTGATAAAACAGATGGAAAAGCATTAATTAAAGAAAAGGAAACAATTTTTTGTATGTAAAATCTCAGTGCCCATACTGAACATGGGACAAGCAAACAGGGGCAGAGCGGCCATTACACCACAGATCAGAAAATGAAGTTACCCAAACACTACTCTGGTAATCTTTAACAACAGAAACAAGAGAAACACATTACTGTGATTTTATCAAAACATGCACGCCCTCAGATAAGTGATAAGCTGAGGAAGTTACAGTAAGATACACTTGTACTGTCAAAGCATGTACTCCTCCTTGAAAAGGATTCTGCTAGTAACAGGCTGTTTCCATCTTCACATCTGCCCAGTGACAGGCTGCATGCAATGAAATGGCACTCCATCCCAAGGTTTTACAGTTGCCATCAGTCTTTGGTCTACTTTACTGCAATGTTTTACCACAAACAAGCCCTGCAAGACACTTTCCTGTCAATAGAAAAGTAAAGGATAGCTTAAAACTGAGCAATCTGGTCATGGCAGCTGTATAGTGCAGGGAACAAAGTACAGCTACAGGTGTGACAAAGTAGACACTGTGCTATAGAAGCACAGAGTTCAAAATATGTTACAGAACTTGGAGACATCTCTTGATTTCTGATCAGCTTAAGAGAAATCCATCTGACAGTGGACAGAACTTTTTTTTGGGGGGGACAGGTGGACAAACTCCTCAATGACTGGCTGATTTCTCTTTTGCAGGAGTCTCGCAAACTATGTACAGCAGAACCTCCTCAAAGAGAAAGGCCAAAGAGAAGTTACTAAGATACTACAGCCATTGAGCACGTCGTAATTTCCACAGCTATGGAGAAGTGCTGAGGGGAAGCATGCGTTGAGCTCCTAGCAATTGTTGTAGGACAGTTCCTCTTCAGATAGTCAGGGCACAGTTTTGGAGCTACCACAGTCTGGGTGGAATTCACCTGAAGAACCCTGGATATGAAAAAAAATGAGTTCTAATCATCAATAGTTGCACACATCTGAGTAGAGATGAGGATGTGGGAGGAAGGAACTGCAGTCTTCCAGCTTCTGAGAAGAGGAAGTACGGGACCAACAGCAGCTGATTCTGCTCCCTTACACTGGAGAGAGGAAGAGAAGTTTTTCTCCATCTTCCTTATTGAGGACTCATTCTCAAATCCACTGTTGGACAGCCAAAGTCCACCACATGGAAAACAATGAAGAAAAGCACAATCTGCTTGAAGAAAGCTGAAAAGAAGTTATCACAGAGACAGAATACTTATGTGTTTGTACAAGTGCGTTAAACAGGTGAAAGAATGCATTAAAGTAAATCATCTGGGATCTAGCACATTTGCAAGCTGTCTTAAAGAGTGAACAATCCCTAAGAGGTAGACCAGCATCTTTCTATGTGTACAAAAACCCATCCTGTGTCATAGAAGTTGCATACAGAAAGAGCCAGATTAGAAATGCCTGTATGTGTGTGCTCGCTCCCTCAGTCTTTGAAAGGGGTTATGAAGGTCTTTTCCCAGGATATAGGCATACTCTGAACAGCAGCCCTGATATTTCATGTACAGGTGGAGCAGCTCCTTTGCTTCACAAAAAGATAAAATACTATGACACCAGAACCAGTTGCATGAAAAAGGAAAATTAAGGAACCAGCATCCCTCATCTTTTTTCAAGACTCTCCCCTTTCCCTTCTCAGGGTGTATCACATAGGGCATCTCTGAAGGGCCTGTACACAACCAGTTGCTGCTAACCAAGAAATTGGAAGTCTATGTGTAGATGCAAACCTACAATGTCTCTAGGAGCAGAGATGTGGTGGGACAGTTTACATAATTGTGGTGCTCTGAGGGAAGTATGATGGCCCTTCAGGAAGAAAAAAAAGAGAAAACAGAGAACATGGAGATGTGCTCCATGCAAAGAAATGACCTGAGTCTGCAGAGCTCTGCAAAGCAATAGGTGACAGACTGGTCAAAAGCTTAAGGGTCAGGATGATGGAGGAGACCAGCGAGGGTAACTGCTTGGTGTGTATCTGCTACAGGCCACCAAACCCAAGAAAAAGTGGATAAAATCAGCCATAGTCACCTGGGAGAAGCCTTTTGTTAGCAGGCCTTGTGTCTCCCTGGGGGTTTTCACCACCCCAGTATCTGCTGGGAGGGCAACAAGCAAGTAGGCAAGCAAATCAGGAGAACAATCATGGACCACAACTGCTGAAAAAGGTGACAGACAAGTCTATTAGGAGAGGTACTGCTCAATCTGCTACCTGTTAATCAACTAGTTAAAGCTGTTAAATGCCCATCACTACCTTGGCAGCAGCCATAGTAGGATGGTGAAAAAAGGATCCTGAAAGAAGTGAGGTAGGCAGATAGCACAATAGAGATCTTGAACTTTGGAAGAGTAGATCTAGCCTTGTTCAGGGAACTGGTAGGCAGGATGCCACTGGAGTCTGAGGCAAAGGAGTGTAGGAAGACCGGCTGACCTCCAAGAACAACCACTCAAAGTAGAACAGCCTGTTTTGATGTGCAGGAAGTCAAGCAAGCATGGCAGGAGGCCAGCTCTGCCCAAGGGGAAACTCCAGACTGCACTCAAACACTAAAAGGAAGTGTACAGAAGGTGGAAGCAGGGACAGGCTAGAAGGAATATGGAGATGATGCCTGAGCACATAGGACAGGAAAGTAAAAGCTTGGCTGGAGTGAAAATGTGGAAAGGGAGCAGAAGGCAACAAGTAGTATTTCAGTAGCAAGGAAAATGTTGGTCCATGGACAAATGGCACAATAAAAGGCCATGGTATAAAACAACTACTTGGCTGGGGAAGACTGCTGTCAGACCTCCCTGAAGGTATTGGTAGAGTATGTAAGTGAAGCATGACCCAGAGCAGAGAAAGAGTGGATTAGAGGCCAATTTGGCAAATGAGGTATCACGAAAGGCAAGATGGCTGGAGTAGATGACCTACAAATATTCCTTTTAACCTTAGTCATGACTACAGATTCCCAGGGATCACTATAAATTCTTTCGCTATAAAAAGAAAAATCAAGGTAGAAGTGTCAGTCTGTCATCTTAACCACAGCTGTACCAAAGCTAGAAAGATAGAAGAGCTAACAATGCATATGAGAAGTGGCCGTGTAAAGTTCACTAACAGTTCTTATCTGTATACATGATACCATCAGATACTGATACCACTAGAGTTATGCTTTCAGACACCAGTTCCTCAGGTGAGAACAAGATGTGGAAAAACATAGTGCTGCCCTCTAAGCCGTATCAGAAAAGCTGTTAACATCATCACTTTCCCCTATTACCAAGGGACTGACATTATCAATTTGGTAGCTGGATATTTAATCCTTTAATATTCTAATATTAAAAAAACCCCAAAGTCCTTAGAGCAAGCACATCCATTCTTTCAGCCGTAAACTCAATTAGGGTGGAGAAGGCAGTAACTTCATGCGGAAGCCACCCCATCCTACTGTTTGTGTTTGCTAACTTCTCCAAGTGTATCTGAGCTCCTTTTAAGTCCGTTCGTTACGATGCAATTGCTGATGTATTAAGAAACTTTTCCCAGAGGTCATCAGTATCAAGTGGCATTATTGTGACGTAAACAAAGCAACCACTAGAGTGAAATAGGGAAAAAAGTCCCTATAGAGCCACTTTCCAGAACTATTTGGATCTCAGTCACAACCAATCTGAAGGAGCTAGTCTGCAAATACAGTTATATTAGCTCTGTGAAGAGAACAAGACAAATACTAGGAAAATGAGTAGTCCTGGTGCTACAGCAGGAGGGAGCTGACCTGTAACAGCCTGTACCTTCAGACACTGTAAGCTTTTAAATTTTAAGCTTTTTTCAGAGCCTTCTTAGAGGCTGAAACCTCAGATGAATATATACACTTGCAGACGCTCTCTTTAATGAACTGAAAGTGTCAACTTCCCACTGATGTGTCAGATGGACTTTTTCTCAAGCAGTGGAAACAGTTGTCTAGGCAGCACTTGCGTGGGGCTGCAGACATCACTGAGCTGCTAAAGTACCTTTTATAAGAAGATTGAAACTATTAGGAGAAGCCATTCATTCTTTGCCTCTGAATCAGGAAGTCCACTCATTTGAGCAACCATCAGCTCGTGTAGAAAACTCGTAACATTCACACCATCCCCACAACTCCTCCTCCAAACATTAACTCACAGAAAGTCACCCAGAGGCTTCCTCAAGCCCACCAGGAAAATCAGCAGGGGCTTTTTGAATATGTAGCTTATGGTAGTCTAAGGTCAACAGCTAATTTCAGCCAGGGAAAGCCCATTGTCATTTATTTATAATTTCCTTAATGTAACTTAAACAGAGTAAGTTAAAAAAGGAAAGGCCTGAGGCAACCATGATACAGCCAAAATGAAACAAGACTCCTCATCAACAAAACCAGCCTGAGACAGCATTAACACACGTATCACACCACATGCTAGGTTTAATATGCTATTCACCACTAACAAACACCTCCATTGCAATTCTCACACCATTATTGACACATACTGGAACAACCTGCTGCAAGAATATGATCTCTTACCTCTAAAGGCTGATGTAAAGCAGGTGCTTCACATTTCATGGTTTAACATTCAACATTTCAAATACATTACACAAATGCAAATTGTCAGGAAGAGCTTTTTACTGCAGTACCTAGAAACAGGAGATGTGGATCCTGTACTCATTTCGCCGCCTCTACCCTTCAGTTCCTCAGGAACCGAGGTAATACCTAGCTTACTAGATGAAGCGTCAAATGGTTTGAAATAGTGAAGGTACTACAAAGGCAGCCCAAGATACATGGAAAATAGTCCTTCCCCTCTACCATTATCATAGGTGTGGGTGGGAACCATGTAAGGAGAAAGAAGCAGGAAAAGACTAGGGGTTTCTAACAAAGGGAGGGAACATGCTTAAAGAAAATGGAAGTTTGGAATGTCAATGCTGCTTCAAATTCTTGATATGCAGGGGTTAATCCCCATTCTTTCCCCAGAACTTGCTTAGAAGCCATGAAATTGCTTTTACCAATACAGACAAAAAGCTGAGAGACATGAAAGCCTAAGGCTAGAAAGTAAATGAACAATAATAAATAAAATGCTCATTTATTACAACCGATAAATCAACAGACAGATACCCCACAGGTGGCACTTTCAATCCTAAAAGGTTTTCAAGGCCAAACTGGGTAAAGAACCAAGTAACCCAATCTGATCTCAAAGCTGACTCTGATTAAGGCAGGAGATTGGACTGGAGACTCTCACAAGTCCTTTCTGACCTGGATTAGCCTATTCCGCATTTCCATTCTGCAGTCTTCCCAGGTTCAGACACTGCCTAAAGAGGCTCTCAAACTCTTGGCCATACAGATATGTTAATGGGAAACCTTCAGAACTGAGATTCCCCTTGCAGGCTTTCCAGCCTTACAATATCAAAGTAAGGAAGTCAGTATCCCTCTCTTGCCCAATCAAAAAAGAGCCATCAACTCCATGATCACCTATTAGCAGGTAGTTTGACAGCACACCATAGAGCTGGGTGCAGCACAGGGAGGGTGCTAGTGAGCATCCAAAAGGATGCCCAGGCTGCAATGTGTATGTTAAGACTTTGCTACCCTGCCAGATTTTGATGATCACTAGAAAGCACAATCACAGTGAAAAATCACAGCCCACACTTCAGGTCTGCAACTGGGCAGGCCTATGAGGCAGGGCAGCAGGGAGATGGCATCTTGCAACAGGCAGGATCTGAACCCGTCTCCCTGAAGTGTAGAACCAGATTGAGTCATACAGAATTGAGTCAAGTTCAGAGTTCAAAAGGGATGCCAAAACCCCTGCAAAAGCCCATTTCCTGATTATCTGTGGCCAGCCCTCCACTGGGCGCAGACTTTGCCCTAGTGCCACCTCGTGTCTCCCAAATGTGCTGTTAGCAGGGCAAGATGCTGCACCTGCAGGAATCCTCTCTAGTGCATGCCACCAGCCTTCCATGGCCTGTGTTAAATGTTCAACTTCTTAATCAACACAGGGAGAACTGCAATTAAGATTCCAGCCAAACTTGTAAAATGATTCTCTCATCTGTTTTTCCCATCTTTTCCTGGCTAGCCTCGGCCAACTGCCTTAAGGAACCAGATACAATTTCTAGCACTTTTTCTGATGCTCTGTTGGTTGTCCCATTTTTTTTTGGAAGGAACAGCATCAGACTGCATTTGCATGTTTACGGTTACCTGAAAATTCATCACTTTTTTGCCTCCTGGAGAGTCCAGCTGCTAAGTTTTCAAAGAACCCACCTGTCCTTTAAGCTATGCCATAGCTATGTATAAAGCTATGCACACATGGGGTAACAAGGACAAAGAACTAGAAATTATTAAAAATTTAGATAAAAGTTAAGACATTCCTGATGCTGATCCCTAAGCATGAAAAAGCATCTAGTGTTGACAGTGGAAAACAGCAGGGGAAGATGACAGTCAATATAAAAAGGAAGCTTGCTTGGCCATGAAGCACAAGAACGTCTGTACTGGCCACACCACTCTCACTATGGCCAAAGTACTTCCTCTCCTGGGAAACTTCAGCAAGGGACTGCCAGAACAGCACTTTAAAAGGGAGAGGTATTTCAGCAACTCATCCTAGAGGAGAAGCAGAACACAATCTCCACACTTCAAAAGGACAGGATCCACACAAATTATTTTGTTGTTTCCAAATGGTGAAATTTAGATATACTGTTTTAAAACCCAAGTTTCTGATGTAATCAAGCTTCTGCCTTGGTTATGCAGGCAAAAGGCAAAAACCAAATTGCACCAAAGTGAATTCAGGGTTGGACTAGATGATCTCCAAAGGTCCCTTCCAACACTAAGGATTCTGTGAACATTGTGAAGGCATTTTTAGCCTTTCAGGTTAACATTTAGGTTTCATCACTGCTTAAAAAATTACAGCTTTTGCAATCCTGGCAAATCCACTTTGGACAAAACACAGCAACTGATACATTTTAATCTTCTGCACAGATTATGAAAGCTCTTAAGTGATCTACAAGCATTGCAGACTCCTTACAGAAATCCAGCATCCAGTATCCTGTCTCTCTGGTTAAAGTCAAGATTATTTTCTCACTTGAAGACCACGACACTGGAAAACATTTTCTTTTTAAATCAAGTGTCAAATTTCATTGTGAATTCTCAATAAAAAGCTTAAAAAAGGCAACTTTTCATTCCACTGGAATAAACCTAGCCCACCAGACCACCACGCTCAAACACACTTGGCCAAGCTCTTTGCTTGGTCTTCTTCCCTTGCTTTTGCACAGCAGCAGATGCTTTCACATCTCTCTCTGCTTCTTGGCAGGAAACAGCAGATTTAGTAGCTGAAATAGATGAACCCATTCTGAGCTGATCATTGGAAATTAGCTCACTCCCATGCAAATGAGTACATATGCTATGAGACAAGGATCTTCACTCAATGCAAAACTTGCTGCTGCTCATGAAAGCTCTCAGTTCCTTTCTGTCAGTACAAGTAAGGTGAACAAAAGTCATGTGCTTTCCTGGAAATTCTTTTGAGTTGGTAGAAACCAGTGCTACAGTATACAATCACTGCTGGAGATCACATTTATACCATAGCTGAACTACATGAAGTCCTGTATCTTTACAGTTTAAGCATTAAACATGTAAGCCAGCTGATTTACTTCCTCACAGATAGGATGGTGATACTGTACTAGGTAGCAAGTCCATGCAATGCTGATCTCAGCATGTAACCTACACCATTAATCAGCATTTAATATTCCCGCCACCTAATTGTTGCTGCTAAACTTTTGTGTGACACCTTTCAGATGAAAATAAGCCCCTTAAGCCTGTTCCATGTTCTGAAGACCAAGAACTCTTCAGGGGTGTTAAAGAAGTATCTAACAACAACGAAGTTATCTTTCAGAAGTACAAAGGTGACACTTGGTTTTAAGGTCACTTCACAGCCCCTATTCCCACAAGGAAATGTGGTCACAAGTGATGGAAAACAGCAACCAGATTAACCTGATACCCTGACTGACATGGTAAAACAAAAGACAAATGTACTAAAGCCAGGAGCAAGAGGTGAAACTGACCCACAGAAAACTGAGCATTAAGTTTGGATTGCAATCTGGCCACAGCTGTGGGGTATGCTTCCTGATTTATGAGAATCTACCAAGAGAGATTATAACAGACTAGGAAATCCACATCTCCTACCCATCCCAGCAACTGCCTGCTCCAGCACGGGACATGCTGTTACTGTGCCAGGAGTGAGTGAGCCAACAAAGAAACACCAGACCCCTCCCTCTTTCTCTCATCCAATGCTCTTCAGAGAACAGCTAGGAGTTTTACTTCATTCTGACCCCACCAAACTTCCTTGCAGAACAGTATGACTACAGGACAGGGCACTCCGTCTGGTTTTGGCCACAAAGAGTAAGAAACACTACAGTGTGACGGCAGCATTTCAGGCCTTCATGAGGTAACAGTTTAACTGAAAAAACTAAAATCCATAGTATTAATTCCTAAATTCTGCTAAAACCCTCATGAGCACATTAGCACTTACACAACCCAATTGCTCCACAGGTATTTCCAGGGGACCTCAGCCACAAGGTCTGTAGGAGCAAGAAGGATCGATGAGATGGTCTGGGAGGTGGTGTGAGTAAACAGATGAGCAAGAGAACATTCAGTGCCAAAGTTATCATGAAGCAAAGAGCAAATGCTTCACAGTGCTGCTCCTCTTTCTTTATCCAGTAACAGCTCTTTCATAAATCCTCACGACACAAGACAGGCTTGAAATTCAGCCACAGACTTGGGCCTCTGAATAAGTGGATTCAGTTTCCAGCTCTCTTTCAGACTTGCACTGTAGCTGGGGCAAAACTGCTTCATCTCTGTGCTGATGCTTCTCTTTAAGGTGAAGTAAAGTCATAGTTGCCTCAGCCTCATTTATTCCAGTTGTACACCAGCGTGGGAAACCAGTGTCAGTTGAATGCATCTTTACCACAGTTCACATATTCATGAATAATCCTCCTAAGGAAAGACCAATTCCCAGTGCATAAGGAGAAAGCTATTTAAGAAAGTAAACGGATTAAATCAGGAAAATCAGAACCAAAAAGAAAGTAACACATTTCTAAAGAATTGTAGGACACAAAAACTTATACTAAAGGTTTACAACAATCTTTTTGCATGTTTCACAAATTAAGTTAAAATGCAAAAAGGAACTGCTAAGCATCTTATTTTTCTCTTCATTTACCCACAGGTACCTAATTCTGTCATCATACAAGATATGACTGAAGTTCTGCTGAGCACAGCATTTGCTCAGCACAGCCATGAAATCACACCTTATAAAGTTTAAGCCTATAAAAAAGTGTTGCTACAACCAGAAAAGCAATAAAAAGGAAGTAGGATTTTCAGAAGTAGACTCTGTGCAATGTTCAATCCTTACACATCTAAAATAACATAACCTTTAAGACCAACACCATATTAAACCATTATATTTTAAACCAGGGCATCCTCATTTACACACATAACTGAAGTAATTAACATGCTTGTTTTTCATACTTATGCTGCATTATCTCCTGCAAAGTAACACACATACACATTCCATGCTGTACTCCCTCAATTAGGCTTTGTTGTTTATTTCTCCCAGTCATTTCAAAACTCTATCACTTCCACAATTTCTCAACCAGCTGATTTTGTATTACAGCAACACTCAAGATTGCTTAAGTTGCCAATGGCTAAACATTACATAGTGTCAACTGATTTCAAAGCCCAATCAAGAGTATAAAATTATAATCCCCCAGTTTCAATACATAAGTGGTTTTGGTTGTGGGTTTTTTTTTTTTTTGTGTTTGTTGAGGTTTTTTTACTTTTAGTTGTTTCTTTTGGGTTTGTTTTGTTTTACAAAGAAAATGGGTAATGAGCAAAATTAGCCAGCCAGCCTGGAGACTGTGATCTACAACTGTATTTGGGTTTTTAATACATGCTCATGTATCATATCATGTCACATTGACATACTGCTGGTATGGAAAAAGGGAACTGGCAGCAGGTCATGCCAGACCTTATCTGTCCCCTACACCACATCGTCTCAAGGATTCCAACCCCAGGACAAACATACCTTTGTGCAGGTAATGACTTCAACATTTTAAGATTTCTCTTCCATGTTTAGTCTACTTGCATGCATCACAGATTATCATGTTCTAGTTCAAGGCATTGCCAAAATCTATGTCTCTGCCAATGCCTAATCCATTCAAGGCCCTGACTCCTACGCTAGCAGCATGTTCAAGACATGTAGAGATGACACTCCTATTGCACAAATGTAGATTAGCGCCCAAAAGAGGCATCTGCATAAAGAGAAAAGTAATTGGGCTTTTGCCTTACAACTCTGTTCTTACCCACTCAGTTTATCCTCACATTATGTCATCTCTCCCCTAGAATCACACTTGAAGACCACAGGCAGTTCCAACTATTATTACTGTTATTTTTTTCTTTAATAAAAAGAACAGTCAATACACGATTTCATGCCTCTTGACTCATGATACAGAAAGAATGGGATTTTCTGCAAGACAACCTTCAGAAAGTTCCTCCACCTGGTGAAATACATGAAGTATGACCAATGTAAATGACACAAAGGCTCAGAGACAGCTGGAGAGAATGAATGACAAACAATTTCATCATAAAACACAAAACAGCTTAGGCAAGTGACATGCACCACAAGTTATATTACTGAAAAGGTTCATGAATTCTTTAAATTGACTATTCAGACATGCAGTCTTAGTCTAGGAATGAAAGAGACATTGTCTTTTAAAGCCTGTAAGGTAGATTAATGGCACAGAAAGGAGTAAGTAGAAGACCCTTATGATAAATGGTAGCAAAAAGCATTTTCATTACTTTTTTCAAATGGAAAAGTTTGTTTATTTCTTAACTAGAAGACAAAGGCTTTATCTGTAGACTGTGATAGAAAGAGTACACTCAATTAAGAAATCTAAGAGGTGACCTTGCAGGAGGGGATAAAGGCAACAGTATTGTTGCTATGTTAGAGACAAGTGTAACAGGGCACTCTCTCCTCCCCTCCCACTCTCAAGGAAACCAATCACATCTTTCACAGCCAGCAAGAGTGCACAACCGTGGTTCTGCTTCCAGGCGTTAGAATTCACTCACTACAGCAAACTGCTTGTACCATAAATACAACATATATAAGTGAAGAGAATGATGCACTATTGTTTAGAACTTGCCTTTCCCTGTCAAGATTGCTCCCAAGAGTACCTCCCTTATGAACTGGCTAGCTCTAATTTGCCTTCAACTTAATAGAAAACAAATCAACCAAAAAAACCCCCATGTCCTGGCTTCAGCTGGGGTAGAATTTTCTTCCTAGCAGCTGGTGCAGTGCTGTGTATTGGCTTTAGTCTGAGAACAATGCTGATAACACACTGATGTTTTAATTTTTGCTGAGTAGCACTTACCTCAATGAAGGCCTTTACAGTCTTTCATGCTCTGCCAGTGAGGAGGGTCACAAGCTGGCAGGAAGCGGAAATAGAACACCTGACCCAAACTAGCCAAAGAGGTATTCCGTATCACAACACATTATACCCAGTATATAAACTTGGGGGAGGTACCCAGAAGGGACCGACCACTGCCCAGTCAGGGCTGGGTATTGGACAGTGGGGGGTGAGCAATTGTATTGTGTATCACTGCTGCTGGTTATTTTTATTTATTATTTTTTAATATATTTTGTTATTTTCCTTTTTGTTATTATTATTTTACCTTAATTATTAAACTGCTCTTATCACTTTTGATTCTCCTCCCCCTCCCACTGCTGGGGAGTGAGTGAGCGGTACTGTCTGATACTTAAGTTGCCAGCCGGGGTTAAGCCACAATCACCTGGAAACCTCAACTGCCCTCAGCAATACTGCAGACTCTAATGATCAAACAATAGATGGACAAAAACTTGTACAAGGTCTTGAAGACACAGTACATGAGACAAGGTATACACATTCAAATATCTAGCTTCAAGTGACTCAATTCTTGCTTTCTTCCCATGAGCTGATGTGGGTAAACAGCTTGCAGCATGAAGTCCGTTGAAGCAACAGCAGGCAGCACTAGTCATCTGGTCTGATGAGTTCAGCATTCCAGCTTTTCTACTCCAGCACCCTGGATTCAAGTCTTGTATCTCAGTCACAAGCAAAATAATCTTACACAACAGCTCACTGCTTGCATGCAACCTCCCCCAGGCAGGACAAACTACTGTACTAACGATTTAACACCCTGTTTCAAAGAAACCAGAATGGGAAAACAAGTCTAGACATCTTTCCCTTAGAAAAATCAGACTTCCATCACCTGATCAATTGACACTCTTCATAAGGAACGCATGCTACTTTATGCAATATAAGTGACATAATTTGTGAGTACATCAGTATAGATTTTCATTTATTCCTCCATGTAATACGAGGTGCTGCTGCTTCTTCACAGATGTTACATCTGCCCACTGCCTCCTCTCTTCATAAATGGCAAGCTGGGCTTAAGTATTATCTGTAGCACAAAAAATAAATTACCTTCTCCGATGTTCCTTGTCAGTTAAAAAATCTGGAATTGTCAGGTGATGGGTATTACGGTATTGTCAAAGAGATGCTGATTATACTTTTCTGTTCAGCTTCCAGAAAAAACGGTGAAGAAAATGGAGGTTAAGAGTTGATACGAGATTCCCAAATATGCATCACTGGAGGTGGTTTGTCTTTTCAGCAGTATCTAGGAAAAAAACCCCAAAATCATCCAGAAGATCCCTCTTGACAAACTGCATCCATGCAGTCTTTGCATTACTGTATTTCTGCAATACAGACATACTGGAAGGAAAATTTAGGTTCAGCAAGCATCCAAACTATGCAGAGTCTGCTCTCCTGGTAACTCTGCCTGAAGAGCTGCTGATGACACAGTAAAACCACGTATTTCTGATTAACAATACCTGCTGAAACAGCAGTGTCAAAGGCTACGGACTTGGGACTGAAGTGTGAAAACATGCGTCAAGCCATCATAAAAAAAGACATTCAAACTAGTAGGTTTAAAAAAACCCCAACCAAACACACACTGAGAAAAACCTATCAGAGAAGACAAAAATCAATATATGCTTTCTCCCCTTTTAAGTCTTCTACAGAGATACAAATTGGACACTACCCATTTTACAATCCCATTTGTACCTATCATCTTTATAAGCAAACCAGTAAAACCCAAAAGTAGTTACAGGAAAACACAGGTTTACCTGGCATGTCTTTCAAAAGTTTTATGTAGACCCAGAGCACACCAACAGGTAGTTTTTTCCATGTCTCTAAGTATTGAGCTGGAGAGGCCCAACTATACACCTAAAAGCAGCAGCAAAGTAAACACTCGGACCTGTGAAGAACAGAAATGAGTCCTAAAGGTTTGGTAGTTATTTCTTTGTGCAGTGGGGAAAACAGAAGAGCAGAGAAAAACATCCTCCTTTCAAGAACTGCACTTGCATCAGCTGCCTGTAATAGCAGTACAAAATACAACATTTTAATGTTTAACATTTTCAGTTCATGATGAATGGGACAACACAGGGCACACAAGTTGCTGGCAATTAAGAAGGCATTTAAAACTTGGAAAAACTGGAAATGTTTTGGAAAGTTCTTTCTGATGGAAAGGATCCTGAACCAAAGCTTCAGTGACTTCACTTCAGAGAACTCCCTTATCAAAGGTTTCAGTCTTTGGATTTCCCAAAGGTTTAAATACAGAGAAAGAGCCAAAGACAACAAGGATAATACACACCTAATCTTGTTCAGGTGGATGTTACAACATAACAGACTTGTTTGTTTTTAGAATAGCTTCTACAATTACAAGTCACACACCTTCATTTGTACTGTGAGACATGTGAAATTGTATTAGTGTAAATATTTACTGTAGTAACCATTAATTTCTCCATTGTGACACAGCAGGATCCACACTAAAGGCGAACCAACCTTTCCCTGAAACATAAATAAACTTTGCAAAGCCTTTTTGAGCATCAGTGAGCACACTGGACACCTAAGCACTCAACAGTCACTACATGAATTAATTTTTAACACATCATCTTCTCAGGCTGTGGCGAGATTCATGTTACCAGCATGCTGAAACTCAGCTACACAGTTTTAATTGCCAATAATGCCCTACCACAAGTGTGCTGAAGACTTTTTAACTCTCACTTACATTCCCTCAGTAAGCAGCAATAGTGAATGCCAAGCAGAGATGAGACATCCCTGTGTAAGGGCTGTCTTAGAGCACCCAATATTAACACTGTTCAAGATACAAAAGCTTTGTGCAATTATGCCCTCTTCCACTACGGAAACGCCTGAAAAAGTACCACACCCTCAGGTTCAGCTGCACTGATAACAAGACAGGCAGATATGCCACCAGTCACCTCCAAAGCTTAGATATTAATCTTTCATACAGGTTAGGATGAGTAAGGAGGACAAGTTACACTAGTTAACAAAGTATCCCACTCAGAAAGTTATCATGTCCTCCCCTTCCAACTCTCATGGAGAACTCAAATTTACTCAGTTCATGATGTATTATTTCTAGGAGTCTCCTCCACTCAAAGTTACCTTTGAATGTATATTACTTGCATTGAACACATTTGAATGACAAATACCAGTGTAGAACATCTGCCCTTCCAACAGGAGGTTATAATGCTATACCTAAACAGACTTCACATTGACTTATTTAGGCATTAAGAAACATAATTCAGCAAATCCTTAATAAAACCACTTCATGAACAGTAAGTAACTTGTTTGCCCAAGGCCATAAAAGTGGCAGAATTGAAGCCAGTACTTTCAAATCTGGCTCCCAGATTAGTCCATGCTTATCTTCACTTCTTTATGAATTTAGAAAAACACAACTTGCCTGTAAATTCTCATCAGAGTGCAACAACTGCAGGCTCATGGAGACTCATTCTTCATGTTTTCTGAGTAGCACACGGAATCATGTCAGTTGTACTAAGGACACGGTGAAGCACAAGGCAAGTATCTTTGAAGGATATTAAACGCACATATACATATACTCCTCAAAAGGGCTTCTGTTGTCTTAACCCAGGATAAAAAGGAGTCATATTCATGTATGTCAAATGTACCACTCCTTGAACAGCTTTGCTAGTAAAGAATAAAAGCAACTTTCTTCCTCATTTACTTGTAAAAACCAATACTATGAAATGAGTTTTCTAGCACCATTATAAATCTCAGTACTTTCAAAGCCTTCCTAGAGAAGCTGCACCAATATTTGCCCATGTGACATCAACTAGTTTTTCCACCCCATGCCTCAATTTGTTGAGATCACCGATACAGAAATTACCAATGTAGTCATGACATCCACTGCCACCTTGTGTTACAGTTTGGAACTGAAGACTGAGAGGTTGCATTTCCCACAAACATCCAGCTTCAGCAGTCACAACAGCATTTTTCCCCCCAGAGCAACTCTCCCACATAAGAAGTCTCACTACTTTTATGTAACTGAAATATAACTCAGGCTGCAACAGATGCAAGCCTCCATGATCCCAAAGTTCATTCTTCTTCACTAAGTGATTGAGGTACTTTCAACAGTACATAGTTTCGCAGACAGTTGGCGCTAAGTGGCATCGGTATTACCTTTGAGATGCTATTCCTCCAGTACAAACAAATAAATATACAGGCTACAATACTGAACTGACAAAGAAAGTGAGGCTAAGCTACTAATTCCTTCCTCAACCTCTACCTGAAGACAATTAATAGAAGCTGACCCCTTTACATCCTTGAACTGCATTTTGAGAACAGATGTTGTCATTCCCTCCTCTGCAAGAGGAGGCTGAGGGCTCATTTACCTGCA
The DNA here is from genome assembly GCA_025447955.1 of Psilopsiagon aurifrons. Taxonomy (NCBI): domain Eukaryota; kingdom Metazoa; phylum Chordata; class Aves; order Psittaciformes; family Psittacidae; genus Psilopsiagon; species Psilopsiagon aurifrons. The sequence goes on from JAOEHY010020883.1 coordinate 85,476, forward strand.
ATGGCTGAGCATCTATATTCTGTACCAGCAGCACACATTGGGATAGGAGGTCCAGGACCAATAAGGGGGATGTAAAGTTGAAGATACCTCAGAGGTCTGTAAGCAACTATCTGGGCCTCATGGGGAACACGGAAGCAAACCTTCCCAAGTCTAAATCTGAGTGTAATTACACTGTGTCTTGCAAAGCAGACCCAAGCTCAGTGGGTGTGTCACAGAAAAATGTGTGTTAGCAAGAAGAAAGAAAAACGTGGAGTGGTCGTGGAAAAGGACATCAGTGAACTTTGAAGCTGTATTGTCCTTTTGAATATGTGGTGAGTGAAAGCACTATTTTCTTTAAAAAAGAATGAAGTATGGAGAACTGCCTTATAACTTGGGTAAGCGTGGCCATCTGGCAGTAAGAAGCTTCTCTTGCCTCTTCTGAATAAGCAGTGTAGCATATCAGAAAAATTTCTACAAGTGCAGTAACTTTACACAAATCAAAATCCTATATTACGAATTTTCTTCCACAGCAGGTAATACTATGCAACCTGTAAAACATTACTATACGGTTAGCTATTTACATTATAGTAGCATTGAGCCTACCTACTTCACTTCTGCACTGATGTCAAATCAGAAATTTTTGTATTACCATGTTTCTCACAAGTGATCTCCTGAAAGAGAAGTATTACATTAATTCAGAGAATTCACAAACTTAATTCCAGCATTCAGCAGAAGTTTTTCTGGCTCTAGCAGACAGCAGTTTTTCCCATCAGGTGAGCTGTCAAACAATGAAAACACTTAAGTAGCATTCACTGACTGACTTTGACACAAGATGAAACTTAGCTTAGAATACCATTTTTTTGATTCCCTTTCCCTCCCAAGCAGAAAAAAGCAAGACACGAGTCTTCTGCCATACTAATGTATTCCATCTTTCAAAAAGAAAGACATGATTTTAATATTACTTAACAATATGTTAAAAAAGTAGCCAGTTAGGCTTCAGTGTTAATACAATTATACACTCTATAACAGATTTGATAGTGTGAGTACTGTTCTTTTTTAAATTTTCTCATTCTGCAAGTATTCTTACACAAGCTGGCTACAAGTCAGGAAAAAAATCAAAACACAAATAGCGTAACTTGTACACTCTTAAACAGTAGATTGTGAAAGAACTGAGGAAATACTTGTCCCATAAGAGCCTCTTTTTCATGAAGTCATGTCAGGAGAATTCTGGAGCAGATGAAAGCACAACTGACTAGGTCCATTCCTTTGTCAGGAGTCAGAATGACAAAACATAGCTAGATGCAGAAGTGACAGGAGCCACTGCAGATGATGCAAACTAGTATTTTGGCCTCCACCCAAGCCTAAGCAATTTAAAGTCTCTGAGGCCAAGGCATTCAGAAGGAGATGGAAAAGAGCTATTGTTCCAACTCCAACGGCATACAGCTACAATCAAGTAAGTCTCACTCACAGACTACAAGCACACAAGCTAACAAATTCAGGTAGAAAGTGGCAATTTTTCAGTCCGCAAGAATTATCAGGCCAAAGGGTTCAGTGCAGATCCACACAGCACTGGGGACAAGGCAAGGCAGCACTGGCTCAAGACCAGATAAGCTCTCAGCACAGCAGGACAGATAAGTGGAGTTGTCGTTCATTGATTCCTGCAGGGTTCCCTCCCCATATTGTGTCATTTCAATGTGCAGCAAAGGTGGTTTTTTTCAAGCTAAAATTGGACCAGTTGATGGAAAGTCTCTGCCTTGTCTGTCTGGCAGAATCCAAGCAGAATCTGAAAAGAGAAAAGTGAAAAAGTGAAATCAATATACTTAAAATCAAACCACAAGCCTTATCCCTCTTTTGAAGAGCAGCTCTCACAATGACAAAACCTCTTTAAAAAAATTACACCTAAAAAAAAAATAAGTAATAAAATCACTTGTCCATCTCTGAAAATGCATCGTAAACCAGCTACTTTAAATACAGCTACATTAGCAAGAGTAAATTAATGAAGAAGCAAAGAACACTGCGTATTTAGCAGCAGAGAAGCTAGCTGCTAACTAGAAACAGATGTATTTACCTAAACCTTCTAACAGTGAGAGTGAATAGTAATACATTAAGCAGAAGCACCAATGGCATGGGACACTGCTGCTTCTTTTCTGAATATAGTGAAGTTATGTATGAGACAAAGACCTAAGGAGGTTTGTTTATAATGTAGCAGATAAGTAGCTCACATGCCTGGGAAAAAGCATCTTTAGAACACAAATACCCTTATTTGCTTTCACTGAATTACAATTTATGCAAGAACTTATGAAAAAAGTTGGCATGTGCAGGCATTTCAGTGACAACTAATGCTGAAGAACTTCACCAAAGCAAGGTGTAGCTTGATTAGGCTAAAGGCTGCATGACAGCATCAAGGCAGTGCATATCCCTCTCTGGAAGGCTATATAGGTTCTGTAGCAACTGAAAGCCAAAGAAGGGGAGCAAATAGGATGAGTGAAATAGCAAAGGTATGGTGGGAGGTTAGAAGAACTTGACTTATTTTGTTCTTTCGATACTAAATTTAGAAGTAGCTTGCAAGATTAATTCCGAAGTCTGGGCGTAAAGTTATCCATCTATTATACCACTAAGAAGCAAGAAAAGATGAATTACAAGCTATCAGAAAAAAAGTCTGAATCCAGTAGCCCTGTGCAGCTCATCTGCATGGAGAGTTACTAAAACAAGCACTGTTGCCAGCCTGCTAATCATTACTTTAGAAACTATCAAGTGACAGAAAACATAACCTTTAACGGTGCCTTCACAGCATTGAGTAGCTGTTTTTCTCTCCTAGAACAGCACTTATGAGGGCTTTTCACACACCTTTTCTAAATAGGTATACATAAAAAAGTTGGACAGTTAACACATACTTCCTAACAGATGACAGTGAAGATTACACCAATTAGTGATTACAAAACAGTACATTTAGAAGTGTTAAATCTTTCATTAGGAAACACATTTGACAAGTTTATTTCCAAACTTCAGCTGTACTTCTACAAATATAAACACACTGCTTCATTCATCCGAGAGAGAATAGAGAACTGATGAAAAGAACTTAACTGATGAAAAGATTTTTTCTATTTTCTTGTTACAGATACACCAAACTTGAATGAAGCAAAGAATATCCTATGAAGTCTTGGGGTAATAGTTCTTTTCCAACCTAGCTGATTCTATGACTATGAAACCTATGAAGAACTAGCACCAACACTAGCAGCCCAATACATGCCACATTTCACTTCTAAAACCTACGTTTCAACTTGAAAAAAAAACCCCCTAAAAATCCTTTAATTGGCACCACTCAGGAAAATAAATTTTAAGAACAGAGAATGTGCACTTTTGAAAATTTCATCAGGTAGTACATTGTAACTCCATAAATAATCAGGCATATGTATTTTGTATAATAATGAAAAGCAGCACAGACAAGCAGATACATTGTTCTTTGCAAAACTCAGACATAGACTGCATCCCAGACACAGAGACAACGAAAACTATATGAATTCAGAGAAGAACCTGAAATCTGTATTGAAAGCCCTCTCTTAAAAAAACTCTATCCTTTCAACAAATGGCTTTAGTCATTTTGTGAAATGCTATGCTGATTCCTGAAGGGTTAAATTGCAGAAACTGATTTATTTGTAACATTTCAGATTTGGCTCTCATGACAAAAGGCTTATTAGATTAGATTAATGGGAAACCAGCACACCCAGCCACCACTAAATACTACAAATTTGAGTAGATTTCAGTACTATGGAAGAACACAATCACAGAATGTGTTAAGATGGGAAGAATCCATAATGACAGAGTCCAACTCCTTGCACCTTGCAGGACTACCTAAAAATAAACCATAAGCACTACATTATTTAACCATGCGCTGTCTGCTCATCTTTGAGGCATTTAAAGATAAAATGATATGTATATTCCCAAAGCAAACAAAACATACAGAAGGAAAAAATTTCACAAGCACAGGTTCAAATTACCCTTCTACACTACCTTTACCATATCCTTCATTGCAGTAGCATAAGCATCCCTTCTTTATGATTTGTATAAGCTAATATCTCTCTGTTGTACCATCTCTATTTCATGTGCAGTATAAAATTCCAAACTAATAGCTCCTATAAACAAGGAAGAAAATATTATGAACAAGCCTTTTTGAAATAGCTGTTCTGAAGAGTAAAAACATTTTACTTGTTCAACACTTTGCTTTTAACACTAGTCAGTATGTGGTTTGTATAGATAATAAAAAGAAATATTCATGCAAACTTTGCTTACAGAAAATAATGGTAACTGAAAATATTTTGAGAGCCTTGATGAGAACCTGGGGGCAGACACATGGATGATTCTGGCACTCATTCCTGTATTTGTGCTACTCAGCTACAATCTGCAGATTGACAGCTTCAGTGACTGTTACAGCTGACATTCGGAATACTGAATGTAATAGGATTTGTTGTGTTATAACACAGTACAACACAGGCTTTTCTGCTGGGAGTTAGTAACTAAGTTGTGGGTTGGTTTTCTGTTGTTTGGTTGGTTGGTTGGTTTGTTTTTAAGTCACAGCATGGGAAGAAGCACAACAGCTTTATGTATAGGATTACAGCACTTTACCTTTTAAAATACTCCACTTCTCGCTCTGTTTCATCCATCTCCACACTGTCTAGATCAATGTCTTTGGGTAAAAACACATCATCTACAAAGGAAAAAGGATGACACTATGTTAGGTTCCATGGGGAGGGAGAAAGGAGACAGGAAGGAGCTTCAAGAAGCTGCATGAAAGATGTTTTGGGAGAATTCTCTCAACTTTGTAAACTATTGATTATTCATGTTTAGAATGAATTAGTACAAGCTTATAATTAAAAAGACACTTCTTAAAAATATACTATTATCCCTGCACAGCCTTTAAGGAGTTACACTGAAAAAAAGAGATGAATCAACAGTAAATTTACTGACTGCATGGGTTGCAAAAGATGCCATAAACCTGGAATACATGAGATCGGTCAAATTAAACAAAGGGCTCTAAGAATCTGACAGATAATGAATAGTGTTCAACTGCCTGAAATTGGTTGGCCTTACTACTAAAAGGCAGGTTTAGAAACATTTTTAAAAGGGTATTTATATAACAAAAATACTTCCAAGAATTTGGGGATTGTAGAGCTGCTGCTGTACTCCCTCTGGGATATGATCATCAGGCTGGGTCTGCAAGCGTCTAGGTCAGGCTACCTACAACTGAAAATTTTGCTAAACATTTTTTAACATGTTTTAATATGGCCTGAATTTAGGCCTCAGCTATAGAAATAAAGTCTCTTAAAATCTGTTGATATATTGTACAGCATCAGTGTATGGTTCTCGTTTGTACTTAAAAAAGCTTCAAAAAGCCAAAATTTTTGTAGAAAACATTTTCTTCTTGCAATATCTCTAACTGTATATTCCAATTTAATTTCTGAAGCAGCTTCACAACATATTCCAAAAAGGGTGAGACAAACTAACTGAAAACAGCTTGTACCCATCAGGACTCTCCAGAACCCTCAAGATTATGAGAGCAAGCAAATTGTTTCTAAAGGCATTCCTGGTAATTTCAAAGTTGCACATCTTTGCTATGCAACTTATTTCTGAAGAAGCAGAAAGTCTTATAAACACATACAGGGCTTCTCCTGTATAGTTTTCTTCAGCCTCGTCATAACAAGCAGTTGAAATAATCCATCAGAATAAATTTCTTTAGGAAATAGATCACACCAACAGCAATAATGGCCACTGCCTTAACACTTCATTTTAAAACTCAGTTTACTGCCCCCTCCCCGTTACCCTTTTTCCACAGTTTCTTTTTTTTTCCCCATTACCCTACTTCTAATTATAATTTTTTTTCTTTTTAGTTCATTTTTTGTGTCTTCGCCGACTTGGTAAATGAACACTGTCTTTAAGAAATTTCAATTAAATTATAATTGTATATCTCAGTATCTTTCTTGTAAGTCAGAACTACCCACAGTGCGATTCAGTCCTGATTCTTCAAAGAGCAACACAGTTACCTCTTCATAAATTCAGAAACCCGTCCCTGCGTTTTTTTCAGATTCAAGTATTAGTTTTCAGAAACTGTAACTATACTTGATTTAAGCCACAAAAAACAACTGTAAGGGACAGAGAGGAGGAAGAGATGCAGGCGGTTAGTTACCTACATCCTCCTACAGTAAACACTATCTACTATCCCGACCCCTCCCCTTCAATACTTTCTCCTTCAAATGTCTCCAACCTCCCTTTTACACATCTAATTCTAGAGTTTTCTCTCGCTTCAATGACTGGAGTACATTCTTCTCAGTAAATTAATAAAACAAAACCCAAACAACACAACAACATGGTACGCACAAGAATAAGATACCAGAGAAAATGGTTCAGTCTGTATCACTGACTGACATGGAATGGAAACACTGAACATCAGAAGAGTTAAAAATACAGATTGGAGGGCTGACTCAACCAACCATGAAACCACAAAGTTGGGTTCTACACCTAGCACTTGCAACTACCAGGAACTGGGTATACATTTTTGTAACAAAGCTTAATAAAGACAACTAATCTGAAACACTGGCAGAGAATGCCAAAGGATTAAGGTCCTGCATCTTGATGCACTTACCAGACAGAACAGCAGTGAGAACTGCAATATTATTAAGTCCTTCTGGTGAATGGACATTTAATTCATCCACCACTATCACTCAGCTACCAGATGATTCCAGGGGAATGAACAGGTGCTCGAGCACACAGATGTCCATACTGCAAAACTGCCATCCCAACTGGCAGTACCAGTAGGGACCAAACATGTGCAGGAATAAACTGGTGCCCAACAATGGCAACTTGATTATCATGCTGACAAAGCCAACCAGGCAGCACTTGGAGGTGCTTCTCAGTTCTGGTATTTAGCTCTTAGATGTTTTCAGAAAAACAAACAAAAAAAATCCATTGGGAAGAAAATTCTGCAAGTGCAACTTGTGTGAGTCAATTCAGTCTTCCATAGTTTATTTTTTCCATCAGATAAAAAAAATCTGTTTACTAGCAAAAACTAATATTCATGTGGAGAAAACACTCAATATTATTAACTAACTGGCAACCCACTCTAAGTTTTCACTCTGGCAAAAAAATATTTTTGTACTTACCTGTTAATATGATTAATATAGGAAAAGAATTATTTTCACTAAAAAAATACATGAATGACTATTCTTTGCCTGCAGAATCCCCTTATTTTCCTTGCTCAAAGAGTAAGACCAACTTTAGACTACACTCTTACCGCTGCATGAGAAACGACCTTCCTTTTGAAGAAGTTGAAAACGGACTTCAGCATAATATTGCATTATTTAAAGTACTTATTTTAAGCAAGATAGGCTTTACAGAACAGACTTTCTTCACTGCCAAAACCACCATACAAACCCAGCAGCCACGCTAGTTTATTCATTCTTTAAAGCATCCTACACCTCTAATAAAACTATATGCATCTCCTAATTGCTATAATGACAATGACTTGAATTCTCCTAACACCAGTATTTCTGTTTCTCTAATTTATATTGGCAGGCATGATGGAAGATAAAGATTTCAAGCTTCTGGACTTAAATGGTAACAATAAAAAACAATCCAAGTTCTTTAACTTTCTTATACACTTACCAATTGAATTGTTGACTTTGTCCCCTTTTTTCTTCTTGCTTTTCTTGTTCTTGCCTTTTGGTTGAGGAGAATCTGCCAGTATTAGCTTATTATTTTGCTGCTGCTCACTTGGTGAAGGGGATTCACTTGTTACAGTTGCTTTCTCTTCCTTTACATGGTTCAGCTGTTTTTTGTTGTTATTGTTTAATTTCTTCTCCTCTTTTTTAGGTTCTGAAAGTGTTGGGAGCTCTGCTGCTTTTGCTTTGGATTCTATTTGGTTTCTGGTTTTAGTCTGGATCTCAGCTGCTTTGGGAGATTCAACAGGCTTTTTCACTTGTTCAGTACATGGTTTGTTTATCTGCTTTAGTTTCTGTTTGCTGTTTCCTTCTTTATGTTGATGCATAATATCGAGCAGAAAAGAGAGGGGCTCATGCTGCTTTATGTTCCCTTCTTTCTGATAAAGCAGCTTTGAGTCTCTAGTGTTTACAGGATTGGATAATTCACAGCCTGTCTCTGAAACCAGCCTCTGTTCTGTATGATTCACATGTCTTGACAGCGAACTGGAGGAGTTTTCTATCTTTTCTGATTGCTCAAGTGTACCATTCTGAATGTCTTCAGGCATGTTTGGGACAGATTCCTTCACTGCCTGGCAGTTTCGAGTAAGCATGTCCACCTTCTGACAGTCTCTACCTGTTCGTTCTTTCTTCTTTTTCTTTACAGCCCGCAACTGCTGAAGTTCTTGAAGCCGTTGTAATTCTTGTTTCAGCCTCTCTTCTTCCTCTTCCTCGCGTCGCCTCTGTTCTTCAAGCAACTGGTGGTGCTCCCTCTCCCTGGCTTCAGCTTCAAGTCGAGCTTTTTCTTCAAGCTACAAAGTAACAATAGGTTTTTACTGGAAGTGACAAATACTTTGGAAATAAGAATTTGAGGGACTATTAAAACTTTTCTTGATGAAAGTTAGGACATTAACATATGAACAAACTTAACCCACAAGCCTGTACAGCAAGCAAATAGCTATTTATACAAAAGCTGCTCTTTAAAGTACATTAAAATCCTTTCTGTATTTTCTATGTTTCTGTAATATATTTGACTGTTGTTAATTCCAGCTGTTGATCTCTTTGCCACAGCTATGCCTAACTCTGTATCAAAGTTTTTTACAACCTCAAAAACTGGCTGAAAACAAATCACTCAACTTCACTCTCAACAACTGCGTGTATTAATAAAGGAATTCAGCTTTGCATAATATTGCATGGATTACCTGTTCTCTTGGTATGGTATCAGAGTTGCTCTGTTTCAGTGTTCATGACCATTAGGAAACACAATCTTCAGAAACATTTTGCAGTAAAATACTAAGCACATTAAAGTTACATTAAAAGTTGTAAAAAGTAACAGGGATGGTTAAGTTTTCCGTTGTCAGCCCTGCTGTTCATTAGGCACATGAAACAGACTCAAGATTTTTTTCTAGTCATTACTGTGAATACCTAAAACTTTGCTGTGTAGCACTCATCCTGTATCATGAACAAAATGAAATAGCCATATACTGAGAATGACCATACCTATCTAATTTCTTCCACATTTAGAAGTGCATGTAAGGGATTACTTTTGACAGTTACAGAAGTCAGCAAAAGCCCTATGAGAATCTTCCACTTATGCCCATGCTGCATTGGAAGAGCAAAGTGAATTTTATTTATAAATAACCCACTAAGGGCCTTGGTGCTGAACAGCACTACAACATGAACATAAAGAATATAACTTGTGAGCATCAGAAGTTCCAAAGCCGTGGAAGCACTTAAGTACAGAATTAGGGCCAGGAAGGAAACGCACAAACAAGAAACATTAACAGTGCAGTGACACAAAGCTTGTATCAGAATTCAACAACATTCACCAACCAAATCTCACTGCGCCATGAACTTTATACCAAAGGCTGATACTTGAACCACAGTAAGAAAAGCCATTTTCCTGCTTGTTCAACTTAAATAAATCAATAAATATTCCTTCTATTAACTCAGCGAATAACTGTTTTGAAAAAAAATGTCACTATTACACATGGGAGGATTTTTTTTTTTAATCTTTTTGCACATATCCATTTGAAAGCGACTTGGTACTTTTTTCTTCCCTGTTCACTGTCTGCAGCTTGCCACTTCATTCGGGCTTGGTATAGCCATTTGCGTCAACACAGGGCACAGCAATTAACTTCTTTCAATCAGGACAGCAAGGTGCCCAATGCAATCACTCTAAAACCAACAAATCTTGACTTTTCCTCTCTCATATAAGCACTGACCTTATGTTGCCTGGCTCTCTACAAGGATACTTTATCAGTCAGGTGAAGTTCCCGAAGATTGTAAAAAGGGAAATATAACTGCCATTCTCACAAAGGGGAAAAAGGAAGACCTGGGAAACTACAGACCAGCCAGTCTCATCTCTGTGCCTAGCAGGATCATGGAGCAGATTCTCCTGGAAACCATGCTAGAACTATGAAAAATAATGATATGGTTGGTAACAGCCAACACGGCTTCACTAAGGGCAAATCATGCCTTATCAATTTGGTGGCCTTCTACGATAGGGCCACGGAAGTGATGGATAGGGGCAAAGCAGTTCATGTAGTCTACCTTGACTTCTGCAAAGCGTTCAACTCTGTCCCGCACAACATCCTTGCCTCTAAACTAGAGAGACATGAATTTGATGGATGGGCCACCCGGTGAATGGCTGGATGGCTGCACACAGAGAGTTACAGTCAACAACCCAATGTCCAACAGGAGACAGGCAATGAGTGACGTCCCTTAGGGGCCACATCGGTTGGCAACATGGACAGTAGGATTGAGTGTGCCCTCAGTAAGTTGATGACACCAAGCTGTGTGGTTCAGTTGATACACTGGGGGAAAGGGATGTCATCCCAGAGGGACCCTGACTTGCACTAGGAGTGGGTCTATGCTAACCTCATGAAGTTCAACAAAGCAAAGTGCAAGATTTTACACCTGGGTAGGGGCAATCCCAGGCATAACTAGAGGATGAGCAGAGAAGAGATTCAGAGCAGCTCTGCAGAGAAAGACTTGTGGGTGCTGGGTGATGAGAAAATGAACATGAGCCGGCTTCACTGTGTGCTTGTAGGCCAGAAAGCCGACTGTATCCTGGGCTGCATCAAAAGAAGCATGACCAGCAGGACAAAGGAGGTGATGCTGCCCCTCTACCTTGCTCATGTGAGACCTCACTTGGAGTACTGTGTACAGTTCTGGTGTCCTCAACATAAAAAGGACATGGAAATGTTGGAGCAAGTCCAGAGGAGGTCACGAAGATGATCATGGGACTGGAGCACCTCCTGTATGAAGACAGGCTGAGAAAATTGGGGCTGTTCAGCCTGGGGAAGAGAAGGCTGCGTGGAGATCTCATAGCAGCCTTCCAGTATCTGAAGGTAGCCTACAAAGGATGCTGGAGAGGGACTCTTCGTTAGGGACTGAAGTGATAGGACAAGAGGAAATGGGTTTAAAGTTAAGCAGGGGAAGTTTAGATTAGATATAAGAAAGAAGCTCTTCACTGTAAGGGTGGCAAAGCACTGAAACAGGCTGCCCAAAAAAGTGGATAATATTCCATCCCTGTCAGTGTTCAAGGCCAAGCTGGCCATGGCAAGGGGCTGGAGCTAGTTGATCTTTAGGTCCTTTCCAGCCCTAACCATTCTACGATTCCATAATTCTGTAACTATTTTCCCAGTACAGAAACATTATTTTTTTAACTCCCCCCACTTTTAAATGTTAATTCTACAAACCAATCAAATTCTAACACTTCTGAATATTCTTTAGGAATATATATTTAAGAAATTCTTAACACTTAGGAAGAGCTTTCTAAACTGCATGCATGTTGGATGCACGAAATTCCAACTTAAAGCTGACTTGAAACAAAATACATGACAATGGCACTGTGAGGAATCCTACCTGTCTACTACATAACTTCTTAGGTAGCATCAGAACAGCAAAGCTAGCTGTGTAGATAGAAACAAGCAGTGTACCAAAACCACATAGAAAACAAACATACCACTAATATGAAGTCAGTGTACACTGGTATACTTACAGAGTGCACAGTTTCAAAAACACGAGGTCTAGAATGAACATATTTTCATGTCTTACCTTTCTTTGCTTATGTCTGGCTCGTTTGGCTGCCCGAGAACTGCTTACTGGTTTGGTTTCAGAGCTGTTTATAAATTGTAGCAAGTCTTCCACCTTTCGATGGTCAACAACACTTTCCCTTTCAGAGATCTGATCTGGTTTCTTCGGCTGTTCCTCTTTCCTTTTTGTTAGACGTAAACGAAGCTTTTCTCGCATCTCTGCGTAATTTCTACTGGTTGGTGCAGCTGGCGGCTGAAGGACATGAGACAAAGCTTTAGTGACTAAATGTAAAATTTCACTGATCTAACAATTTTTAGATCTTTTTTAAAGATCTTTAAAAAGCTTGGAAGCTCCAAACCTGAATATCAAACTACTTATTGTTTGCTTGTGTACCTAGAAGTGCATTTAGCAGGCAACAGACCTGTCAGATTTAGTGCTACCTTGTGAACTGTACTCTCTAACCGAAAGAACTGATCTTGCAGACAAATGCACAAATAGGAAGACAAAAACATAACTTTAAAAGGTGATGAGTATACCACATTAAAAATCTGAAAGGAGTAGACATGTGCTGCTGCTGTTCCCAATTTCTATGAAGTCTGTTTCAGAGTTTGGGCTACATGGCCCTGGCCCTCTGAGCTGTTACTGTGTAGGCTTGACTACCCTGCACTGAAGAGTGCCAGCATTCCCTTCCAGCAGTCACACATCAATAACTTGTTAACACTGCTGCAAGTTGAATCCTTGCATCATGTTTCACATCTGTAATTCCTGTCCACTACTCCTGCCTCTCAACTCCTCATTCCTCCTAGCCTCCTGCACCAGATCTGGTGCCCATCTGTTCGGAGCTACACCATTAGAACTCATTAAACCAGCACAACAAAGCCTATTAACTTAAAAATCCTGTAGCGTTCCGCCAAGTTAGCAGAATGAATAACAACATGCAATCAGATGACTATCAAACACAGATCAATAATGGACATGGTGGGAACATACAATAAGAAACGGGATGTGCTCCTTGACCCTTTCAGCCACAGTACCAGGACTCTGAATTCACTTCAAGCCCTAAACTTAAACTGCATCTGATCAAATACATGGCAAATAAACTGAGCGTTTACTTCAAATAGGAAAACAAGTGCCAGAGACTCAAATTCTACTAGTTAACTTGTTATTAAAACAGACTATATGTAGATTTACAAATTAAGTCAGCAGGAAAATGAAATTTTAAGTTAAGAAAAAATTTAATGTGGCAACTTAATTTTTGCATTTTGTTTGCATAAATTAAAGATATAAGAATTCACTAGACATATTACTGGTATGAAGCTAATGAACGGATGTTTCAAATGAAGTGCCTTAAGTTTTAAAATACAGAACATAAGGGAAAACATTTTACATAACCTGAACACTTTAGAACATAGTAATTTTTTAAAACACCCTTTAAATACAAGCCAGTGCCTATCAAAATGCACCACTAAAGAAAATTGTTTGTAATACTGAAAACAGGGAAAAATGCAGTTTGGGTTTTCCTTTGATAAAAGCATAATTTAAATTTACATTGCCTAAGCTCTAAGTTAGAGGACCTTCTTTTTCCCTTTTTTTTCCTTTCATTTTTCTAAATCATGTTAGTGAATTAGTGAATACTTTGAGAATTGCTATTTTTACAGATGGGAGAATGGCTCATATTGTCACAAACACTAAAAAAGTATCCTGTATTAAGTGTACTTTTATCCCAACTCATTGTATTGTTTACAATTAAACTACTACATATGAATGTATGAATGGTTCAATGATCCTGTTTGCAGTTTCAGTCAAACATGGTATTATTCAAGTCAGCTGCTCACTAAATATTTTAGTAATTTTTATTGCTCTTGAATTGATTTCAACTGGAAAATTTGTTTCAATTCTGCATTTCAAAGAGGAAAATTACATTCTAACCATACTTCTTTTACAACTTCTCTTGAGTCGGCTCCAATGCCACCTCCTTAGTAGCAGTCTGAGAAATCACACTCAGTCAATGAAGAGTTAGCTACAAAAAAACTGAAATAAATTAGAATCCAGCAACTTACTCCTCCATGGCCGAAGAACTCACAGTAACAGCAGTCACAATATTTTCCTTCCTTCTGATTTGTGGATGTTGAGGTACTGGAGCTATGCTCTGAACAGCTGTCTTCATCTTGGCTCTCCTCTCCATCATACTGTTGATGATCATAGGTGTTACTGTTCTCACAGCGATGGCCCTCACAATCAGGATCACTATATTAAATTAGGAAAAAGATTATAAAAACTCTAGACTACAATAAATAAGGTATTTGAAAAATAAACAACCAAAAAAAACCACAAACAACCCATATAAAATTGTATGCACATCTACCAGGAACAATGAGTCTTAAACTCGGCTATCCTGCCACCAGTGGTGCATCAAATCCTAAAACCTTCATCCAGCAAATTGCAAATGGAGATGCTAAAAACAAAGCAGCAAGGAAAGATGATACATGGGGAAGTGATTTATAATAATTCATTTAGCGACTCACTGAACGAGCAGCCTTGAGAATGAGTTTTGGAACTGTTCTTCCTGCTTTTAAAAAGGTAAAATAGTTTCAGAAGTAGTGATTCTAGCTTTTTCAAATGGAATGGTTTTGAAACTGCTAACTATTTCATCACTTGTGTACTGAAGAAAGCTGTGCAGTTGCAGAGCACTCAACTAATTTCTGAAACCCTCTGGGCCTAGGTAGATTTCCGAGCTCTTAAATAATAAGTTTAAGGTCAGCCCAAAACTGTTTCCATTACCCTGTTTGCACCTTTATTTTCAGGGGAAAATGCTAGCATATCTCTTCAATAAGCAAGTACATAGAACATCCTTCCAGACTACAACCAGTGTGTAAATGGTGGGTCTGATAGCTAAGAAGCCTTCAGTGTAGTAAGGAAAATGTGTTGCAGGTTTTAAGACCATGTATGACCTTTCTATAGTCTGAGCTAGATCTCTCGACATAGACTCTTCCAATTTTCGTATCTTTTTATTCCAGCTTGCCATGTAATACCAAGATGACAGAAAAACAGATACATTATACAACAGGCTTGTGTCTCAGCAGCAGTAATTGCTACTGGCAATGACAGTAAGAAATAGAGCTTGACTTAATTATCCCATGTCACGTTTCTGAAAGTGAGCAAACATTCGTTTTTAAGCCTCTGAACTGGGTAAATAGATTCTGTAATAGAAATCATATTTCTAAAGTCTCACACCAAGTCACACACAAAGCATCTAAACTTGTCTTCATTTGCTGAGCACACAGACAACTCTTTTTTCACAGTACAACCAGTGTCAAAGGAGAAGAGGTATCTGTATTTTAAATTCCCCTTCTGCTGTAAAAAAGAATATGAAACTTACCTGCAGACACTTGGTGGGGCACTTACAGAGCTGTCTGTGGTTGAAGTAGGAGGTACAACTGTAGTAGGACAAAGACCTGAATGAGGATCCACAAATCCAGGGGCTGTTGCAGCAGTTTTGGGGAAAGAAGGAGCAGCAAGGTTTGGAAGATGTGGTGTAGAAGCTGGAGACAGTGCAGCAGGAGACAGGGAAGGAAGGGATGCTAAACTGGTAGGACTATTTCGGGGTGCAACTGGTGCAGAATGTCTATGGTCCTCTTTATTAATATTGTGGAATACTTCACCTAAATTGGGGAAAAAATGTTTACAATTAAAAATAATTAAAAGTCTCCATTAACTATCCAAACAATCATGCAGATTGCTGGAGGTTCTCAGCTACTGTCAAAACCAGCAGTATTTCAACACCTTTCTATTGTCAGTTACATACGCTGACTTCAAGGTCTTTTGCAAAGTTCTTTGATCCAGGAGTACAGAGACTAACTCAAGAGAACAGCAATTAACAAAAATCATCAAGATACATGATATTTCTAAAACACATACAAATCTTTACAAATAGCTAAATGTACTTGAGTCAGTCGCTAAGCTGTGCATGAAATCCTTACCTATGGATGAAGGTCTCTTGGATGATACTTTGAACTGGTTGCTGCTTGACTGCACTGTAGTTGCTGTGCAGGAGACAGAAGACGTGGCAGAAGAGGTTGCCATGACAACTTTATTAGCTTCCATAAAGGCATCCTGGAAATTGTACAGACATTTCTTCTTTGCAGCATTTTTTTTCTCTTTGCTGTCAGTAACTGCTGTGGCTTCATTGCTAGATGTAGTAGGAAGTGCTTCAGGTCTTATTTCTGAGAGTGCTGGTGCTAAGATATCACTCCCTTCAATTGAAGCACACGTAGTAATTAGGAATCACAACATTATAGAATTGGCATTTAGAATTAAACATTCAATAATTTAGATGCAGATCAGAAAGGATCTATTGTTAATGCTAGCCTCAAAAGATTAGTGAAATGATGGTCCTTTCCCCTTCCCCACTCCCAAGTAATACAGCTGTAACAAGAAGTGCTACGAAGTCTCCGAGCAGAAAGGACAAACCTTAAAGTTAAAATTGTAACACCACTACCAAATGTGTGTTAACAAGTAGCAAAGATGTGACAGGTACCTTTATCCACTTAAAATTTTAAAATTGGACACCATTTTACATGTAAGTATATAAACTTCAATACCTTAAGTCCAAGTCAGCAATTACTATTACAAGCAGGAATGACATATCCTTCTACCAATGTAATGACATAAATCTTATCCTCCCTTATTTAAAATTCCAGCTAACTACAGTAACATCTTTGTGACAGACCTTCCACACAAGCCTGCCACAAACCACCTGTCGGAACAGCTCCTCATAACTACACATTTGTAAATGGATGATCTATCCTACTGGGTAAGTTTCTGGATATTTTTAATGACATTCATTCTAAAATATCACTGTGGTAGCTTGACACAAGGTAGCAGCAGATCAGTCTGAGAAAAGCCAACACACAGACCTAAACTTCCTTTTTCATACAAGTGAAAAAAAATAAAAAAGGCATTTTAGTATTTCATATGATGGAAATGGAAAAATATGTATGTATAGGGCTGTGTGTATATATATACACAAATATATATATGTATAGGTGTGTGTATATATGTTATTTTTCCTCTATTCTCTTTCAATTTAACCATTAGTATTTCCAATAGGTTCCTGGTTTAAGTTAATCTTCTGCTTGATTTATGCCTTTTTGAATGACAATGCAGTTATTCCTGCTATGATGAGTAGGAAGATGGAGTACTGTGTTACCAATGCCCTTGTGACACTGTAGAAAAAGAGCAGGTCTTTGGAGCAGAAGACCAAATTATTTAAGTTTCCCCCTTAATTCCCATTTCTCTGCAATCCTAAACTTCCAAAACCAAAAATACCTCTACAATGACCACAGGTGAAAGAGAACGTGCTACTCTTTTGCTTTTAGCATCCTCTTCCCAGTATGTAAGAACTGATTTTTCAATTTTCTCTTCCCACTGGAAGAGAAATTACAGCACATCTCTGCCAGAATCCTGTCTTACAAACCCATGATGATGAAACCTGCCATTCCTGGAAAAAAGTGCCTCACTCCATTTCAAAGCATAATGTTTTTAATTAGTCAGTGCAAAGTAGCAACAAAACCTCACCAGGAATTGTATCAGGCAAAAATGTAGCAGGATTCCAGTTCTTGTCATTCATCATCTCTGATCCCCAAAGACTTATAAATTTAGAGCTATTCCAATCTGGAGTGCTCCCAAAACAGCTTGGATAAATATGATCTTGGAGAGATGCGTTGAATACTTGATGCTTGTTTGTATGGTTCTGAACTGGAGCTGGCGGTAATGCCTACAGAAATAAAGAATATTTTCCTCATTAACATTCTGTTTGCTTACACAGTCACCACAACAGCAATATTCAAATCAGCGTTCCAATTGTGAAGGCCATTATAAAAGGTGTAATAAACAACATTTCGCAGAATGATAACATACTGGTTTGTTGATTTTTAATGCAGATAATACATTACACACATTGTATGTGCATGTATATATTTGACAATCACAAAGACTGCTTTTTGATTCAGCTGATGAATGCAAAAAAGTGATCTCCAAAAATACTTGGGTTAATATGTATTAGTAGGCCCTCATTTTTAATTAAAACCAGTACCTGTATGAAAATTGAACTTGTATAATTACCTTTCAAAGCTCAAGCTGCCAAAAACAATCCTCTGTGACATAATAATCATTACCACATAAGACAATTGTGATAAAGGGATTACAGACACTTCAGGATTGAAAACAAGGGCAGTAGAAAAAGAAATAAAACACTTATTATTTGAAAATATAATTTTAAGGTTGATTATATTCTTCTTTTTTTTATTTTTTTCATCTCCAGGTATTAACAGGTTCCTGACCTCAAACTTAACAGGCAAGGAATACACCTTTTTATTTTAAGAATTGAGAAAAAAAAGGGAACACTCTTGTTTTATAGGGGCAAGTTGTTCTGGCTCTTCCCACTTCTTCTGGCTGAAACTGCTTATTCATATTCTAAAATGTAACTTTCTCCCAAAGACCTTGTACAATGCAAGCATTATATTCAATTACTGTCAACTTTAAAAGAAGCCAAGGAAAAGCAAGTCTGCTCTATTTTTCATTATATTTAAGTTAATGAAAAAATTATACAGCAGTAGATACAGTTATTAAAATTATCAGCTGAGTCAATGACATTTCAGACATGAAAGTCTAAACACTCATGCCCAAGCAAACTTCTTACATATTCAGTCTCCTTTCTCTACACAGAAGGATTTTCATTTTCTGACTAATGGTAAAGATGGGAGGGGCTGGAACACCCTGCATTAAAGAAAATGGGTGCACTTGGCTACTACAAAACACTTCACAGGGCAGAGCAGACTATCCATGATGAACCAAGCCCGAGCCAACAGGGCTAATTAGCTCACTCGCTACCATCTCTGCTGAATTCAGCTGGCTCTTCAAACACAAAACCTTCCTAAAGCTTCAGCATCCACATGTCTTTCCAGCTCTAGCACAACATAAATACATACAGCCCAGCTGGTTTAGGTGCTGTGACAGAGCTAATAGACCCGGCCTGCATTACAAAGCCACTCGGTGCTAGCAGCCTGCTACTCTGCATGGGGCTTCTGGTGCGCTGCAGGTGATCTACACAAAGGTTTCCTGGAAGGAAAGACAGCCGAGGTCAAGGGTGGGAGCTTGAGTAGATGGATTGAAGCTTGAACAGATGGCTTAAGGGATATAAAAAGAGGTCTGGAAGGATGGCAGAAGGTGGGGTAGAACAATTAGGGGTTTCAGAAGAACGGCAGTGGGCTGTTAAGAAATGGCAGGCTGGTACACTGCAGTACAGAACTGGTGCACTGCAACAGAGATAAGCAAGGGACACTGATAAGAAAAAACAAAGTGGATGTTCAGAAGGACTGTAAGAGTTACATAATGGTCATCTTGGTGAACTAATCTACTCTCCTTACAACCACAAGATCACTGGACCAGACAAGAGGGAGATGACAGGAGTATGTACCTAATGACAATGGCTTTGCCCCTTTCAGCAGCATCCACAGTTCAACCAATTTAGATAGTATGTGAAACATCAGTAATTCCTGCTTTTGACTGATACTTCTGAAAAGCTGTCACCTGGTCCCCACATCTGTCTTATTACTTACAAGTTTTGGGCAAAAGGAATTTTGCAGAACCTGCAAAAAAAGGCAAGTACACCCCAAGCACAAAACCCCCGTAGAAATAGAATTCTGTGCTTCAATTTAAAAAAGAAATCACATTTTGAACTAGAAACCTCAGGATATTATTGCCAAAGTGGAATATTAGACTTTGACCCTAAACATGAAAGAAATGAAGATTTGATTAGTTGTATTACACAGTGAAGTCTCATTACCGTTTCTACCATCATTCAAGACAATTTTGACTCCACATGCTTTCTAACCATAGTAAGGAAATCACCAGTCTGCTACTGATACTCTGCCTTGCTGTATGAACCTCCCACCTGTTCTGAACGTGTCCTACTCCCTATCCCTCACTATTCCCTTCAAAAGGGCTACTATAAACAGACCACAGTTTTAAGCGACTTTCATGGTTTCACTGATGCACAGTCACACTGGTTTATAAGGTGTACAGCATTTTCCCTGGGATGAGGATGCATCCCATCTCCTTCATCAGGCTTACCTTATTGTGTGTAAAGGGAGAAGCTGTATACAAGGTGGGATGGATAAGCGGACGAGGCAGATGAGGAATTGTATGCAATGGTATATGTCCATGGATGTGAGGATAAAGATGAAGTGCAGGATGTGCAGGTTTTTCAGGATTCATAAACTGGTGGCCAGCAGGCAGGCGTCCAGTTGCAAGTGCAGAGGCTGTTAGACCTGAGGCTTCTTGCTTGCAAACGTGACATTCACAAGCATTTGGACCTTGGTCAGCCTATAAGGAAAAAAAAAAAAAGGGGCATTTTTTTCAATCTGCTCAAGAGATGGTAAAATCAGTGATTTGTCCCATCCTTTTTTCTCAGCAATCATTTTGCATACAGCAATTAACATTTTCAGAGCATCCACAGAATCCTTTCATCTCATGCCAATGCAAGAACCTTGTAAAAGCACAGGTGGAGGATCTTTATCTTAGTTAAGCAAAGAATGTCCTACAAATTGACATCCTACATAGACATTAAATGTCCACTATCAGTGACAACAAGCAAAACACTGTAACAAATAATCCAGAACAAACAGGAATAGGAACCTTGACAACATTTGATCATTATTGTGCAATCAATCACCCCAGTGTAACAAAAATAACCAGATGATTATTTTCCACAATTTTCTAAGCAAATGGAAAAACAGTACGTGTAGAAACTAGTAATAAAGGTTAATTAGCTGATAAAGCTGGAAGGAGTCCTAAGCTGCCTTAGGCAGAGCAGTGCCAGCAGGTCAAGGGAAGTAATCTTTCCACACCGTTCAGCACTAGTGAGACACTTCTGAAGTGCTGTCTCCAGTTCTAGGCTTGCCAGTCCAAGAGAGACATGGACACAGTGCAGTAAGGGACCACAAAGATGATTTGGGCCTTGGAGCATCTATCATACAAGAAAAGACAGAGAGCTAGGAGTGTTTAGCCTCAAGTCAGAAGATTCAGGGGGATCTTACCAGCGTGCATCAGGTAAAAGGAGAGGAAAGAGGACAGAGCCAGACTCCTCTCAGTGGTATCCCATGAAAGGACTAGAGGAAATGGGTACAGACTGAAATACAGGAAATTCCACTCAAGCTTAAATTGTTTATTTCTGAAAGTGGTTGAACACTGGAACGCATTACCTGCAGTGGTTCTGGAGCCTCCATCCTTGGTGAATACTCAAAACCCAACTCAAAACTGCTACCAAACTTCTCTAGATGACCTTGCTTTGGGCAGATGGGCCGAAATAGACCATCTACAGATGTCCCTTCCAAACTTAACCCTTCTGTGATTGTGTGAAGCAGACACTTCTAATGAAAAATTATATAATAGCATCAACCATGAGAAATCCATGGCCTATTAGAACCTTTTACTGATCAAAAAGTATCATTAACTTCTGTTACCTCAAAAGACTTCAAGCTTTTGAACAAAAGAAGCCCAGGCAGCAGCAGCTCCATTTCCTTCTCTCAGCTCAGTACTGTTTCCTGCTGCTGTCATCTGACATTTCAGTGTGAGGTAACTTTACCAGAAGCAATACTAGGAACACTTCCAATTGCTACTTTTCCCAGTACATTTTTCCAAAAACCAACATTAGCTTAGTTTTATAGAAAAGGCAGCGTTCTTCTTAAATATGCCTTCCTCTCAGAAACAACTAACTCTTCATTATCACTTAAAAGCATTACAGCCTCTGAAACAAGGTATATCTGAAGAACCGAATATTTCATAAACCAAATAACAGTGATGAAATTAATTAGTGGAACACAGAAGAAAAAATAACTTGCTCATAAAAAACTGTATTATCAAGAAAGTTGAGGCTGCTCAGCCTGGAGAAGAGAAGGCTGCAAAGAGACCTCATTGCAGCCTTCCAGTATCTGAAGGGGGCCTATAAGAATGCTGGGGAGGGACTCTTCATTAGGGACTGTAGTGATAGGACAAGGGGTAACGGGTTGAAACTTAAACAGGGGAAGTTTAGATTGGATATGAGGAAGGAATTCTTTACTGTAAGGGTGGTGAGGCACTGGAATGGGTTGCCCAGGGAAGTTGCGAATGCTCCATCCCCAGCAGTGTTCAAGGCCAGGTTGCACAGAGCCTTGGGTGACATGGTTTAGTGTGAGATGTCCCTGCCCATGGCAGGGGGGTTGGAACTGGATGAACTTTAAGTCCTTTCCATCCCTAACTATTCTATGATTCTATGATAATAGTCTACTAAGCAAATGAAAACAGAAAAGAGATGTCAAATAGTATGGAGAGATTCAAAATTCAATTCTGACATATCTTTGGGTACCTACCATGAAAAGGAATCTGAAGAGAAATAAAAATATGGACTAAATGAGCAACGTCAAGAGATAACGCCAAAAAATTTCAAAAGCAATGATGTGTATGAGTGAAATCAATCACTTGAATGCAGCATTACAGGATATTCAGCTCTGATTAGAAAAATCAGACTAAAAAAAGAACGTCATTAAGACTTCCTCAGAATAATTACAAGAAAATTCTTTTTCTCAAAGAAAACACAAAGGTTAAATCTGCCTATCTTGCATCTTAGTTTGCTTCCCTAAGGCAAGCAGACTTGCATAATTCTCATATGATTTTCCACAACAAATGCTTAATCTGTTTACCAGTTTCGAACTAGTCTGACAGAGGTCTCAGATCATGTAAGTATTATGCCATTGGTCAGCCATCCACAGAAAAATATCTCAACATACTCACTGAAAGTAGCTTAATATGCTTAACAAATGAGAAAATGCTTCTAGTGGAAGGCCTTACAAACATTCAAATCACATGGCAACATGTAACGGCAGCTTCCACCTGACTGTTGTCTAAGCTCTCAAAGGTACCTTCTCTGATGTGGATTCTTTTGTACAGTAAGCAATAAAAGTGACTGGCATGCTCCCTCTCAAAGCAGAAAGCCTGTGTTGTAGCTGCAGGGTAACTCAGATTAAAATGTACTATCATTCAAGCACTCACATTAAAAAAATTAATTTACTAGAAGGGTTGCTTTTAGATTACTTTACCTGCGGACTGGGATAAGAAGGTGGTGGACTATCCATTTTTGCTTCATCTTTCCTTAACGTCCTTTTTCCTAGAGACATTTCCTCCTTTTGAGTCCCCGGTGGCTCACCACTGCTCTCCCCATCTGCTTCTTCATCATCTGCTTCTGAGGAGCTGCTGCTAGTACTGCTCACCTGCGGAGACTGGACAACATCAACTCATTAACACACAGATGGAGGACTGACCTTTCTCCATTGAGCACATCCAACTGCTAGAAGAAGATACAACATCATAAATGCTGTACCTCATCTTTCAGTGCCATGTTTTCACCTCCGCCATTTAGCTCATTGTGGATTCCATTCATGTTGGCTACAACCTCTGCATCATCGTAATTATTCAGTGGGTAGATATCAGCAAATTTTGCTGATAATGGTGCAACATCTTCATCATCGCTACCACTGAGGGGAAAAGAGGCTTAAATAAATCACAGTGCACAGAGACCTCAGTTACTATGAAAGCAAGTAGAACACTAAAATGAAATAAAGTTGTGGGAATGTTCCCATTAGGAGTCAAAGGACTGCCTTCCAACTTGTTTCACTGAACTTACTTTTTCAAGCAAGAAGATAAGGAAACCCACCACATCATCCAACTGACTAGAACAGTTGCATGCCTGAACCTAGACTGAAAATGAGCTTCTCTGCTACTTTTATGCAAAATACTTTTCCAACACCATTTTCTAACCAAGAATCTATGTAACTAATGAAGACAGGTTACATATAATCTTTACTTTGACTAAAAAAAAACAAAACCAAAGACAAAGCCTTATGCCAATGTCTTCTTTTACAGAAAGTGTCAGGTGGAAAAAAAAAATTAAAGTTTTTCCATACATCAAATGCCAAACCAATATCATTAAGTAGGGAACACTGAACACATCACAGCAACTTGTAACTTTCTCAATAGCAATTAGCTCCTAGACAGCCCCAAACCTGCGTGGTTTTCAGAATCTGCTCTAAAAAGCTTAATGGAAATTTTTTCCATATAGACAGCTAGTAAAAGAACATGCATGTTTAATTACCCGCTGCAGGGAGGTGTTGCAAAGATTAGTTATTTCATGTTTCTACAGTAATCCAGAGCTCTTAGAAGAGCCTTTAAACTGTGCACTTTATCTTTTTGCATTCCATGAGATACAGCGCCAAAATTTAATTACATGATGGCACCAACAGGCATATTTCAAATGTGCAATGAGGAAATAAAACACAGTAGATATTATAAGACATAAAATGGCCTTTCCCTGAGGAGCAGTGGTATTTCCCTAAAAATAGGCTTCTTACAGTAAATAAGACTTGGATTCAACTGAACTAGCATCTGAAGAGACAAACTGAATTATTTTGGACAGCTCAGAAACAAAACTAGCAAGAGTTTACAGAAACTGCAAAACATACATTTAAGAATATGTAGCTAAACATACCACCACGTAATCTGCTTTCAAGTGGTCCCCAAATTGGTTCAGAAACTAAGGCCCTGTTATGGAAGATTAAACCACTGATGGCAGATGCAATGGTAAATGCTTAAAAGAAACGGAACTCAGTGAAGTGATATTAATCAGAAACATCCCAAATCTGCACTGTCATTGTTCATCACACCATATTAACAAAGAATGCTAGTGCCAATTTCCTTTAGCTGTAGTGACAACAGCTCCTTTAGAATATCACATGATAGAGGAGACTGCTGGTTAGCTGTACCCTAACCATGTACAGAAGACAGCCTACCAAGCACTGTTAACCCTTCAGAATTATGAGAGGGGCAGAAGTCTACCATTAGACTAAGGACTCACATCAGATGGTCACTGTGACACAAACAGGAGAGGGAGACAGAAACTTCTGATAGGGACAATAATTTCTGATGTGAGACTTGAGTTAATACAACTTCAATAATCCTAATAAAAGTTTTTTTTGAACTAAAATGATTCATATGAAATTACCAACCCGCAAAAAAACATCACCAGTTCCCTTCACCATCAAAGAAAATGTGACATTTTAAAATGAAGCTCTGAAGCAGATCAATATCTGATGCCCTTGCAATTGCAAAGCAGGAAAGACATACGACGCACACATCAAGCAGTACTGTTAGGGCAATGTCTTCAGAAACTTTCAGGAAGTTTACAGGATTTTTTTACTTTATGTTTGCACAACATATAGCACTGGTGTTGTGGTCTGCTGAATACAGGACCATCATTACATGATTTTGAGGCAAAACTAGCATTACATAATGCTCAGTCAGCCAATGCAACTTGCCTGCTTAAGTTCATTTCACCACAAAGATTTAAAACAGAAAAAAACACTTACAAAGTTGGTGCAGAACCATTATCTGCAAGGATCAGTCTGGGATGTTGCTGAATTGTAATAGGTGAGCTGGAACCTGATCCTGAACTTGCTGAAGACATACTGGGTGGGCGGATCTCAGACAGATAGTCCGGAGCAGAATCAATTTGTAGTGGTAACTGGTTAATGTGGATATCATCCGTTATAGGAGAATCCATGATGCCACACGTTAAAATGTGTGAAAGACTGCAGTCATCACAAGTACATCTGTTCAAGAATTAAGATTACAGATTTTTATGACCTTGTTTGAGTATCATTCATTAAAAACAATCATATGCTTTGTTCCAATAATGTATTTCCTTTTTCCCTGAACAAGAAATTAATGATTTATTATGATTTCATATTAAAAATGTCAGCTCACCTTCTTCTATAATTACAGTTCGGACAGTCAGGCATGCTCAAACGTGATGACAGCATGTGTCTCATTGTGTCTGTGAAGTTGTTCTCCCCAGCTAGTGCTTTCTTGTTATTAAGCTGAAGTAAATTATAAAGGTAGTGTTTTAGTAAGGCAAGACTCTCCATTAACAATTCCATGGCATATCACGATTAACACGTTACATAATCAAAAAGGGTTCTTTGGGCAAAATATTTTAAAAGCGGAATAATTCAGAATAATTTCATGAAGGTGGTGTTTTGATCATGAGTGAAAAAAGGAAGAAGTTCAAAGCTAGAAACAACAAACATACAGCACTGAAACTCTTCAAAGAAAGTATGTTTCTATTATGAACTAGTGAAGTGTCTAAGCCCCTCTCCTTGACAAATTTGTATGCGCATATTGCATGGTACTTCCACTGATGCACTCTGAACAGTTCTTGTCTTGTTTCATGGTAAGGACAAAAGGACACTGCTGACAAATGGAGAATGCAAATGCACCCTTAGCTTGCAAAAAAGAATTAGGACTAATTCTGCAGACACAATGGATAGATGCAAAGAAAGTAGCTGGCCAAAACAGTACTTGACTGCATTAGTGAAAAAATACAATCCAAACAACGTCCACCTGGTGGAGGCCTAATCTTAAAAGCACCTAATTTCATTAGATACCTACAAACCTTAGGTTAAACAAGGATGTGCCTAAGCTTCCACTTCTATAGATGCACAGACCTGATCCTTACCTAAGAAGCCATGGGCTTACAGTTCACTTAAGGCCAATTAGGATCAAGGAAAAAGAGGATTCTTCTTCAAGTCCTCTGAGGAGCCCAGTACACCAGATATTCTAAAGACATGGCTAACACAGGCTTATGTTCCTTATTTGAAAAAAGTATACACTGATGACTGCTTTGAGACATTGCCAATTTAAGCTTAAGCTTAAGTTTATTAAAATGTACTTTCTCTTTCCCTGGCTCACAACTAGCATTTCTTTCTGTGCAGTGGTACAGGCATGGAGAGATACCTCATTCTGACTTGACTCTGGCAGAGTCACACGTTACTCTTATGGAAAGGACGATACATACTTGAGCACTTGTAGGCTACAGAAGAGAGTTCTGAGTCTTAAACAGCAGATTATAATATTAGAATAAGGCTGGAACTCCTACCAGTCCCTCTCTGGCTACAGCTTAAAAAAGGCAGACCGCTCTGCTCAGCCTTTTCCCCACAAAAAAGGATGTAGAAGCCATCTGAAGAGCAGTAACAGATATAATCACCTGCCCTGCTACCGTGACACACACTCCCCAGCTTTGCACACACAAGGAAATTTGTCACTCTCGAACACAATATTCTCTATCATGTACATCAAGGCAGCTCCATGCTTGATGTATTGGCTGTTTTGGATTGCACTCTAAGGCATCAAAAATTCCTCTCTTACTGTATAAAGAATTTTAATACCTGGTATTCCATCCTAAGACTGTGGTGCTTATATTTTTTTTCATTTACCTAATTAATAATGAGATCTACCTCCTTACAGAATATAAAAAATTGCTTCATAAACCTATAACCAGTAGGTTATATCACTAGCAATTGAGATTATATGCAATGACGTACTCTCCTTGGATCTTGCTTTTATGTATTATAACTGACCAAATTTCTTGCCTGGCATAGTTGCAGAACAAGATAACACAGAACTAGTGCAATATACTACACTCACATGTTTGCATCTCACAAATACATATGAAGCAATTAGTGTAACTTAACATGGTATAAAATAAAATCCTACCTGCTCTTCAATAAAACGCCTCTGTTTAAAAAATTCCCAGTCTTCCTTTAGCATGCGTTGTTTTGTTTTCATTGCCATCTAAAACAGAATTTAAGGAAAACTCATTGATTTGATGATAGAAAACCTACACTGTTGTCTATCATTTTCATTAAACCCAGCTTGTCTGTATTATTTAAAAACTAGTTACATACTTAGTCAATATGAAATGAATTTTTTTGCTAATCATTTGAGTCACTTTAAATTTTATATGTTTACACTATTTTTCAGTCAGATTTTCTCAAGTTATTCCTTATGTTAATATTTATTTTCATGAAATATTTTCATAGCATTTTCAGTAAAATGCAATTGGCTTAGATCCTCAACATCTCAGACCCACTAACGTCCATTAACATCTAAAGCTGCAAGACTTTCACCAAGGCTTCAACACAGATTCCAGGGCAAATTCTGATGTACCACATGTGGAACTAACCATCCAATCCAAGAGTCAAACAAATCAGAAGCAGTGACCTAGACTAGTACTATTTACACCACTTTTCTCCCTCAATGTATTTCATGCTCATACTTTACCTAAAGATGGAGAAATATTTTATAATTACTCATTCCTGAATCACATCCCTATAAATGCATATAGAGCCTGTAACTTTTTGCACACAAATTCTACTTTTCTGATTTAGTAAACAAATTAACAGAACATAAAAGCTTCCATGAATTTTAACACAGCAAAAAGCAAGAACAAAGCTTCTCCTGTTGTACCTTTCAACAACACTTTCAGAGCACTACTACATCAGTGAGGAAGCCCAACTATCTCTGTTACCTTTTAGAGTTCCCTTTTTTTCATTTACTTTATTAATAAAGAGATCTACCTCCTTACACAACATAAACTGCTTCACAAAAATGTTAGTGAGCCAAACTCCGGAGGTTATACCACTAGCAATCTCAATTTTAACCCCTCCTTCAAAAGCATGCGTCCAGAAATTCATACTTGATCAAAAGTTTAAAGTTTTACTTTTAACCAACCTAAGTGTATTATTGTTATCATCATTATTTAACTTGGGGAAAATGAAATTCAAAGCTGGGGATTTGAAACAGTATTAAGTGGTAAAATTTTGCTTAATGAATTTCTGAAACAATCAGCAGCATGTAATTCTAGTTAATACTGTGGATTTTCATCTCCCTTGTTCCAGTGAAGTCACATTAACACCAGAAAAGAAGTTTATCATGTGCATGCTGTATTTTAAAAAAACACACACATGCATGAAATATTCTTGAACCACTGGTACAATTTCTTAGACACACAAAAAAATACTGCAGAGCCTGCAGCCAAAAGTATCAGAAATTTCATCCTGGCTGTACTACCAGCTTCTGAAAACCTTTGAGCTACATTTACACACAGCAACACTCAGTGGTTTAGGTGCCCTGGCACCTAGCTGAATCCTCACCACCAATGACAGGCACCTACATTTGCTATGCATTATAAGAGAAGACTTTAATGCCAAAGAATGATGCTTAAAACAGCCAGTGCATTAACTGGGAGCTGCCTACTCAAGCCTGCCAACAAACTGTCAAATTGAACAGCATCGTTTAAGTCTTGGTACTCTTGAGTATGAATGGCCACAGAGGCTGAAGCTAAATTTTTCCTACTTTCAACATCACATCCTTTCCAATACCCCATGTCTGCAAGTATCTTAAGTTATTAATTCCATAAGTAACCAAAAATCACTGTTCCCTCTTTCTGTTCCCCAATGAGTATTTCAGCAGGGCAAAGCAGCTGCAACACAAACCAAATTATTTGTGCCCAAGAGTTCTGCTAGGGATTAAAAGAAAAATTCAAATGCCATCAGAAGGAAAAACTTACACTTCAGTCTTGCACATCTGTACTGAATATGCTACCACTGCTGCCCAAAAGAGAAAAGAGGTCCTCTACCACTTTCTTTCTTCCTCCCTGTCTATTTGAGGCTAGAAAGTATTTGAGATCCATCAGACAGGACATGGTAAATTGAGACAGGCAGGTGAACAAGTTTTTCCATTCTGAAATCGATTCAACCATTAAACAAAGCCAGCAGTTTGGTCAGACCTGACATACCACTAGATCACCTGTGAGAACTCTGATGCGCATACAGACATCACAGGATGCTCGGTGCTCCCAAACTTTGAACTCTGTATCAAATGTAAATAGCACATTTGAGCATCTGAAAATTCCACTTGTGAGTTTGATCTATTTTCCCAGTCTGTTTCACTAGAAATAATAACTCCTCTTGTCACAAACTCTCATCACTGAAAAAGTGTTTCAGTTATTTATACAGCCACCGTGAACAGAAAAAAAAAAGAAACAACAAAAAAACAAAACCAATTGTGCCTGTTCAATTTTTTTCCTACTAACCTGACCAGGACTGTAAAGAGAAAATCACACACGAATATGGAGAGAAAAGCAAAATGCTCTCCCTGAGCTCTTGTGGGGCTGGGCAAAGACATTCCTGTATGCCTTTCTTTAGTGGGAGCCATTGTAACAACAAAAAGGAAACACTTTCACACCAAGTCCATATGACTATCTTACATGCTTCAGGCATTACTTGACAAAATGATACAGACATATTTAGCATCTTCTGAGTTAAATGTAGTGGAAATTTGGTAATGATCTGGAGGTACAGACTGCACACGTTTAAACTCTCCTATATTCCAGATACCCTAAACATTTTCTTCAGATTTTACTGTGACGAACACAGGTGCTGCCATGAATGAATCCTTATTCTCCATTTTATCACAGCGTGTACACTCGGTGTAGCAGTGTATCAAGTTACAGCTGTGTTACGCACAGACATGTTTTACACCGTGTTTAAAAAAAAAAAAAGTACTGTTTGCAATGCTTGTAAAAGACACTTTTTTCCCCCCCTCAACAACAAGGAACACGGCATCCTCTATGATTGTAGTGGAGGTCATTAACTGTCCTTACTGATGCCCTATCTGAAATCTGGGGTATAGTTCTACAGTAGATATATGAGGACCATTCTTATGTTTTCCTCTGCCTGTGTTTTAACCTTTGATAAACAAGCAATAAAACCTCATAATTTTCTTAAGCCAAGAGGCAGCAAATACTGAACATGTATTCACTATTAAGACCCACAGTAGCCAGGCTGATTTCTACTTCGTTGACAAAAAAAATCACTGCAAATTTGAGTAAGATGGTCATACTGAGTGATGTGGTTTTGATCAATAGAGTATTACCACAAGTTATCACCAACACAGGGTTTAAGGCAAAACTGTCAAAAAGTTTTTTCTATGTATAAATACCAATAAAATACCAGTATCTCCTTTAAAATCTGATGCTTCAAGTTTCAAATGTTTCCCCTGCAAACACCCTCACAGGGGTTTTTCTTGGTCATTAAAAAAAACCCTAAATAAATCATCAGGGAAGAGCTGATTTTGGAGGTGAAGCAGTCAGAAGCCTGATCTCAATGTGACTACACAAGCTCTATCCTTTGAAAAATAAGTCTATGATGAGAAGCGAACGGGGCTCCCTTTGTTACTGGAGAGGCAGTATCAGGCAGCCACAATACGCTGACACCATGAGGAAAATGACTTCCAGTACCACAAAATGTGAGATGATGAAATTTTACAGAGCTGCAATCTAGTATTTAGGTGCACAAAAGCAGCCAGACTAAGAGAAAGCTTTGTAACTGACACCTCACAAATGCACACCCCAAATATAGAACAATCTCTAAAAATAAAATCAGTTTTGTCCTGTCTCCATCTTGAAGGTACTGGAATTAATGGCAGAAGCTCACTTAAATCTTCATCACAGGAATAGTTTCTGAAGGACATGTACAGTTTACTACAAGACTTTAAAATGTGTTTGTTATCTATAGGAGCAAAATAGCATTACTAAATCTCAAATTGGATCTCTGTATTCTTAATGCTCATAAAACTTAAAAGTACAAGAAAAGCACTATAAAATTCTATATTTTCAATTATTTCAAGATATATTCTTTCTTCTAGCAAACTAAACAGTATTCAAAACTTACCCTGAGGTGTTTAAAAAAAAATAAATTTCTTTGAATATGAGCAATTTTGGAAGAGTATAAACAACCACTTGCAAAATAAACACCTACTTTTCAAAATATTAAGCTCTTCACAATGTAGGAGTTGGCACAATGTGACTATTTTCTAAGAGTTAGCACAAACTCAGAAGAATCAGCTATCAGAACATATACTTAATTAAAAAAGGATAACTTCAGAGGGCTCAAATATTTATGTAGTGAGACTGGAGATCTGATTGTGACAGATGTACAAACCACTACCATCACACTACATAACATGCAACAGTTTTTAAAAGCAACCTCTTCCTCTGAATTTCATTTAATGCAATTATTATTTTGGAAGTTTAGAGCGTCTTGTGGGTGGGGTGGTTTTGTTTCTTTTCCTAATGACATCTACGAAAGAGTTTCAGATTACTGCGTTACAGATATTAAGGCTAAAGTAATTAAAATACATTCAAAGACCACCTCTAAACAATGGCACAACAATGATCTTCAACAATTTAATGGTTTAATTTCTGTATAATTGCCACTACTATATTAGTGTTCTTCTCTATTCTGAAAGACTGACATCAATGAGAAAGGTTACATACTGCTGCTTCAAAGCTCTAGATAAAAATACCTCACTGGAGGCACAGGCTGTGTCCTGCATAATCATCTTGAGACTGTTTACATCATGCTTACCTGTTCATCAACATAATCATCTATTCTTTTCTGGCATTCAAGCCATGCTTCAGCAACTTGACCCATTTCCTGCTCCAGCTGATGATACCTTTGTAGCAAGGTACTATACATATCTTCACTACAGGAATCATGCGTTGTTCCAAGCCTGAAGGTTCAAATAGCACTTGTTAGAGAAGACACATTTCACTGGAAAAACCACTCTTTTTATGTTCTGCCAGCCAAAAAAGTGTTTAGAGTGCAGTTATTGTTACACCTAGGCCCAGAGCTGCTTGTGTCCCCAAAGTATTTTGAGTATTTTTAGACATTCTTCATAAAATATCCAACAACTGCTTGTTTCAATGGTCTGTAACCAACAATAACAAGAATGTGGGAAGTGCAACATTTCCAGAGAATCTTTCCCACACGCAACCAGATGTCAAACCTACTGAGCAGTATTTATTCCGATTTTGTAGCTTGATATATTTATCCTTCCAAATTCTGTGAGCTAAATATGCACGTCGACTATTTACTGAAAAGCTATGTACTAAAATAAAGCCACAAGCTTGTTAATCAAAACTCACATGATCAATGTTAAAAAGACTACTAGACGAGTTGGAGTTCCAGCTGGGGAAAGTGCTGTAGAATGAGGAAACTGAGATCATTTGGCTGCATGCAGTTATCTGCTATCACTTGAGCAGCATCATGTTCGAAAACATGGTTATGCCTTTCACTGATGACTGTCTCTGTAAGGAGCCACAGAAATCAGAGACGGATTTACCTCCCTTTCTACTACTAAATTTTTGTACACTGAATTCCTTTAAAGAAAAATCCATTAGAGTGCATCACCACAATTAAGTAAATAAGCAAACTTCTGAGATCTTGACTTCAGAAATAGACAAAATACTATTTGATAATGTGTGTTTAAAGCACATTGAATTGCAATGACCTGTAAATTAACACAAATAAACTGAAACTTTTCAACACCTCCTCAGTAATGAAGAGGAAACTAGTTGGTAGCTAATGAGGCACAGAGGCTGTGTGATGAGTCAAAGCCAGTCCCCCAAAACATAAATACAAGCATCTCAACACTTAACATTTAAGCCCAATTCCAGCGTTTCAGGGAGGTTTGTTATAGATTTCTATTGCAACAGGATATTAATCCAATCTAAGACCTACACAGTCCTGCCTATCAGCTGGCAAAAAACTAAGCCCTTAATTTCAATAAAGCAATTCAGTGCAATGAAGAGCTGAGCAAACGAGAACTCAGTAAGCATTAAATTACAGCTGTTAGCATGACTTCACCAATGAAGTCAAGTTTTATTTTGTTGGTTTTGCCCAGAACCTGCAACACAACCACTTTAAAACGGTGCACAGGCAATTTTGCACATTTAAAACTTGGGAAGTCTACGCTTAGTAGAGTACAAAAAGCAGTTTAAAGGGATATGGTGACTTTAGGGTACACCACTTCCTCACAATCAGTACAAACATTGTCAATTCCTGTTACTAGACCACAGTTTACTACTTTCCTTAATGCCTGTGTTTCTGGTATTATGCAATTACGTGAAATTTTGATCCCTACTGTATAGAAGTCAAGAATTTGTTCTTGCAACTGTTGCTGAGCAGTACTATTCTTTCAAACACAAGTTGTGCACAAAATCTTTTTTAAAAGTTAGAAGAAAACCTTCATTTTAAAAAAAAATTCAATTAGCAATGTAATAGCATTTACATTTTCAATTTTTATTGTGACTCTTGTGAAAAGGTTAACATGCTACCAGTCAATAGACTTTCACCCCTCAATGCAAGTATAAAGCAACAATCTAGGTAATACTTCAGTCCTGTAAACAGAGGTGGAACGTATTCCTAGGCTGCTGTAAAAAACAGGTAATAAAAAACATCACACATACATAAAACTTTGTAAGAATTGCTCACTTTACAGTAACTGAATCTTTGAAGGCATAACTGTTCACATAGATGCTACTGTATGCCTGCATATCTTGATCAGGAACCTATAATTTTTTGGCCAACAGCATTTAACTAAATCTTTGCATATACCCTGAACACTGTCACACACCATACAGGGAAATCAAAGAGGTCAGAAAAGCCCCAGGTATCAGTAAGGTCATTACCAAACCCCAATAAAGCAGTCCCTTGAACGAAGGAGCTGTTTCAGTGGTTGCAGGTAATCAAAACCATCTTAACCAAAGAAAGATATTTAACCTCTAAGAAATCTTTCATATAGCCAGCTTCATCAGGAAGTACCAGTCATTCAACTGTGAAAGGACTGGATTTCCTTGAATACTATGATTTGATTACAAAAACATAGCCTTGTGAAATGCTGTGTCTGATCCAGAAGCCCTGCTGATTATTTAACTCTTGATAAGCATATGGACACTCTTACAGCTGGTCTGCAGACTGCACAACTGAGTATGCCTCTTAAACAAACCAGAGGTGTTGACTAGGTAGCAGAACAAGATGCAAGACCTTAAGACTCTGGCACTCCAAGTAGATGACCAGCCTTGTGAAATCCTGACACAGCATATTACATCTCAGTTAGTAACCTCCATTCCCACAAGACTGCTATGTTTAAACCTCCCTAAGAGAACATCTTTTCTAGCCTGACATCTGATGAGCATCTTTGGGACTAATCACAGCACACCAACTATATATTTTGAAAAAGCCAAATATGCACAAAAGATTCAGTGATTTATAAAGGCATGAGAGAAAGGGTGAACACAAAAAAATCTAAGTGAAGCTGAGATGCCAAAAAGCCATTTCACATTTCTTCTTCAGGAAGAGAAAACAATGAGGCAAATACTCTTTTCTGAAGGAACTCTGGCAGCACCTTCTCTATTGAACAAGGGAGTAGGCTCATGTGAGGCATCTCTGATGGGATTCTCCTCCACCAATTCCCAATGGAAGGCAGATTATCCTTCAGAAAAAATTCTCAGGAAAGGCTACCTAATTCTCTTACTTCAAGACCCACAGAACTCAGCAGTAAAGCAAGACATACACTACATGAACTGGAAACCACAGAATGGGAAGCTTGTGCTGAACCTCTCCTTTTGAAAACACATGTGAATCTGGGCAAAACCACAGTGTATACAAAACACCCTTAAAGCCATCCAGAGTACACAGATGTACCAGAAAAGAAATTACTGCAGGAAGATTCTGACTTCATCATATTTAAGCCTTGCAGGTAGCTGTCACCACAGTGATGTTCTGCAGGGAAACACCTTTTGTTGCTCCGATTTTCACTGCAGTAGCACTTGAGAACAACAGGTAAATGAAAACAGTTCAATACTTTTGTTAAGAAATGACTCTAAGCTTCACTAAGAGGCCTTCATCTGCAGAGCTAATGAACGTAAACAGTCGTGATACAGCCAAGATTGCTGGAGTAAGAGATGCAGAAAGGCCTTGTCAGAAAGCATGGAGATGAATGGGGAATAGAGTGTCAGGGACAGTGGTACTGGTAATCACCAGGGAAATATGCAATTTAACAACATGCTACTGAACACAGAAACAGAATTATCTTTCTGGAGATAAAAAAAAACAAAACAAAATACAAAAACCCAAGGAGAAAGGGCTTTCAGTACCAATCCAGTGTCATGTAAACCAATTAGACAAGATATTCTGAAGGACCTTCAGACTTCTTGCTAAGCACAGCAACAATTAGGCTATCTTGCCTTTTCTTGCTTTCCTTTCTAGTATCTACCAGATACTAGAGCAAAAGGAGAAAGCAGAAATTTCTTTATTCACTGTGAAGATCTCTTGTGACAGTCTTAATCAAACTGTTCCTGTACCATGGAAAAATACCTGAACAATACCTTTAAAACGCATGTACACAGAGCACGAATGTCTTCATCAGGAACTAGATTGAGAAGTCAACACAAACCTACCCATGACTGCACTTTAAAAATATTCAGAATTAGGGCAAAGAAAAACATTTATAAGAATTAATACCTCTTCCCTGGAGAACCCAAACACTCTGCAGGTACACAAATGACAAGCAAAGGAACCTTGCCAATAATATACACATTCTAAACCCCAGAAAACATAATAAGCCACCAGACCTACAAGCATATTGCAAGGCATGCTGTTTCTTTTGCTTTCTCCAATGAAAAGATTGGTTAAAACTCCACATTAAGTTACTTGTGCACTGTGGGAAGCATGAAAGCATAGAGGCTTTCTTTGCTTGTAGAGCTATACAGACAGCAGTAATGCCTGATGACAAGTGAAAAATAGTGCTATTCAGTTCTACCACCAGCATTTTCATTGGATGCTGTCATTTTACTAGGTAACTGACAAGTAAGTAGATTAGAGTTGTAATTCTTCTGACAAGCAAGTTATGACAGCAGCCTGCTCTATCAACAATACTGTTTTCAAGACAGGTCAACAAGGACTTTTACCTATTAAACTGTAGAAGCAGCAAAGATTATTTCTTTTTTACCACTATGTTGCAAATACAGGTTTATCACTTCTCCTTCAAATTAGAAAAGTTAAACTCTACCTTAGCTGCGACACCAATGTTGGTAAGCTGTTCTGTAAGAGTGGCTCAGAAAATACCAGATTTTCAAACAGATGCTTATTGTGCAATTCCCACGTCACCTGGAATTTCTTCAAATGTTCATTTTCCTATTAAAACAAAAAAACAAAAAAACACCAAAATGAAACAAACAGGGTTAGGGAAAAAAAAAAATCTTTTAAAACAAAAAGATCTTGCCTCGGACAATCTAATTTCCAACCTGCAGCCTGTATTAACCAACTCAGATCTTACGCAGTTTTAATACCCAGAAACTCAGAATTTATGTAACTTTTTAGTAACTTCTACAACCATTCACTGTTTTTCTAAACTGCCATGGATTACAAAAAAAGAAAAATCATGCTGTTGTTGAAAGCTGCCACTCTCTTCTGCACTGAAAGATGGATTTTACTATCTGAACCAGTTATTCTCAGGTTTTCTTGTCAAAAAAATTGTTTGATTATCTTTCAGTTCTTTGAACTTACCTAGGACCAGACATATATAATGGCAAGCTGCAACTTCAAAACTGATGTAAGTCAAGTAAGTGGTTCACTCCAAATACAGCTTAAGCCCAAAGTTTTCTAACTAGAGAAGAAACCAGCAGCTTACTTGTCAGGTAGGCAAAATGTTTTTCTATTTGAGGGTATTTAATACATAACTGTATTTAATTTCAAAGTCTAAGCTTAAATCTATTATTATCAAAACATATAAATCAAAGACGGGTATGATATATTTTCCAGTCAGTCAGTTTTCCCACATATATCTTGCAGCATGCAGGATTTTTAATGCAAGCCCCTTATTCTCCCTAGCAAAATTAAGTGCAAACATTCTGGTTTATCAGATCAGCAAGACAGCCCCACGTACTGTAACACTGAATACCTGGAAATATCGGAATACTCTTTTGCTAAGCATCGTGGGTTAAAAACTTTATATTTATACTGGACCTAAACATGAGACTCTTGGTATTAAAAAAACCCCGAAACCAGTCTGGAGATTCATTAT
Organism: Psilopsiagon aurifrons; assembly: GCA_025447955.1. Taxonomy (NCBI): domain Eukaryota; kingdom Metazoa; phylum Chordata; class Aves; order Psittaciformes; family Psittacidae; genus Psilopsiagon; species Psilopsiagon aurifrons. The sequence goes on from JAOEHY010020883.1 coordinate 123,041, forward strand.
TACTTAAGAAGGGTGGGTGTTTCCCCTTCCCCCAGATTTCACAAAACACATGTATGCTTTCACCTTGAATACTGCCTTCAAAACATTTTAAATTTCCATAAATTGCCAATAATTTCTCAAGGGTTAACACTTAGATTTCCGAAGCAATTTTCATACTATGCTGTGAACAAACCAGTCAATACTTGCATTCAAAATCTTGTATGTTGGATTGCGCAGATTGCTGTATTTCTCACAAAGAAATACCAGGTTAATTCTCTCTCCTAGTCAGCTGTACTGTGTACCTGAGGGCTCACCTGTACTGACCACAGTTGTTCCAGCTTGCTCTCAGCATGACCGGTTATTCCCTGGTGGGCACAAGGTTTTAGTTCCTGCTCTTGAACTTTACTAGTTAGCTGGATGCCTTTGAAAGGAAGAACTGTTCATGATTTCACTGAGAAATAAGTTCCTCCTCAAGGTACTATATGCCTTTGTACAGCATTCTAGATGCAAAGGTTTTATCTTTACAGGAGGGCTGCACTGAGTTTAAAGATTTTGTCTGTCTCTAATAAAATCATAGAATAGTTAGGGATGGAAAGGACCTCAAGATCATCCAGTTCCAACCCCCTTGCTATGGGCAGTGGCACCTCCCAATAAACCATATCACCCAAAGCTAAGTCCAACCTGGCCTTGAGCACCGCCAGCGGTGGAACATTCACAACTTCCCTGTGCAATCCATTCCAGTGCCTCACCACCCTCACAGTAAAGAATTTCTTCCTCAAAGCCAATCCAAACTTCCCCTGCTTAAGTTTGAACCCATTACCCCTTGTCTTATCACTACAGTCCCTAATGAAGAGTCCCTCCCCATCATCCCTATAGCCCCCTTCAGATACTGGAAGGCTGCTATGAGGTCTCCATGCAGCCTTCTCTTCTCCAGGCTGAACA
>JAOEHY010020884.1:0-14558 GCA_025447955.1 Psilopsiagon aurifrons
TTAAACAGGGGAAGTTTAGATTGGATATAAGGAAGAAATTCTTTACTGTAAGGGTGGTGAGGCACTGGAATGGGTTGACAAGGGAAGCTGTGAATGCTCCATCCTTAGTGGTGTTCAAGGCAGTGTTGGACATAGCCTTGGGTGTCATGGTTTATTGGGAGGTGTCCCTGCCCATGGCAGAGGGTTGGAACTTGATGATCTTGAGGTCCTTTCCAACCCTAACTATTCTATGATTCTATGATTCCATTATGCGCTATTTTGTTTTAGTAAGTGAAAGAGTATTTATGAATAAATTCAAAGGTGCCAGTGAACAATATATTAAAAAGAAGTGAAAAATAGTGTATGTAAATACAAGCTCTTTGTAACCCCAGAGCCTCTAACATCAGCTGCCTTATGTGTGTCTGGCAAGGAAAGGGTAAGTGACAGAATACAATGAAATGTTAATTTAGCCTTTAAGGGGTTCCTAAGGACAGAGGATATATTTTATTTAAAGAAAGTAACATTGTACCTCATGCCAAACTGAGGTAATTTCCTTCCGCTTTCCATACTTCCTAGGTTTCCAGGTTTATAATTTTTATGGCATTTGCCAGAGCTCACCTGAAGAAAGCATTACTCAAAGTCTAAAGGAAATATTTTTGTTCGAATCCAGACCCATAAAGAATAACTACTGTGTATGAAATAAAAAACTGTGTAAGTTTACTACTAATTATATGTATAAGCCGAATAAATCCACCACTATTGGTGTGTGTGAAAATGCACACGTTGCTGCTTATAGCAATATACTGGGATTCCTATCTCTATCACTAACCCAGTAAAGGGATTTCTATCGCTATCACTAACCCAGTTAAGGGATTTCTTACCATGTAAATTTTGTCTTCTCTTGGAAGCCAAAGTAGATTGTGTGAAATTGAATATGCACGTGATTTCATTGGCTGAAGAATTATTTTTTTTCAGTGTCTGCTTCAGTCAGTTATTCAAGAACTTGGCTATTTCTTGTTAGGAATAAAGGGGCTTCAGTTTAATTGAATTTGCTTGAATGTATAATTCAGTTTTTCCAGAAGGATTGTGTTGGCAACACTGATAGTAATAAATCATTTCAAGTCCCAAAGGCCCAAAATTTAACCAGTAGGAGATGGACTTACAAGGGCATGTATGAGTGTAAATTTAGCAGTAAGATACTCTCTTTTAGTCACAAAACTATCAGGCATCTGCTGCTTAAAACTGTAGGAGCACAAATTCCACTGACACTCACTTTTCACCAGTACAGCTTGTTCAGTGGCTCTATCTGTTGCAGAACCCTGTAAATCCTGGCAGCATACGTGCTAACTAAATGGGTCAGGGACTTCAGTCCGTTTGCAGAGTGTGACTGGTTTCCTCTAGTAGTGAGTAGTGAGCACTTCCCAGCCCTCTGGCTTCCCACATATGTTTTTCCAGCCATGCCAGTATCTCTGGGAAAAATGCATCATCTTACAAATCACAATAAGGTAAATACAGAAAGTATCAAAAACATAGGTCAAAGATGCAAAATAGAGAAGATAAGTGAAAAATTTGGATGATTTTTTCATTTTTCCCCAAATTATGAGGGATTTAACCTGTGCAATGTCCTGAAACCCATGCCAAAGAGTGATTCAAGGAGAATGCTCATCCTCTTATTTCTCTGTGACAGAGAATGAATATGGATTTTAGTACTGAAATGACAAGAAGAGAGGCCATAGCAATGCTTCTAGATAGTTTGAAAAACAACCTAAAAATGAGTCAAATTTACATGATTGGAAATTCAGTCTTGCTGAAAAGATTTATTTACCTGTTCCCAGGCAATAAGTGATCCCATCACTTGCATCACTGTATCTCTCATCACCTTTTTTTTTTAATCTGATATCTCCTGTTGGAACTCTGAAGAGGATCCAGCATTGTTGCTTATACTGTCTGTACTTACGTTTTGAGCAGGTGGAGTATATAAACAAGGTATAATATTGTTTAAGACTATACATGTTGGCTTTGATTATACAGGTGATTTCATGCATTCATGGAAATAAAAAAGTCCAGCCAGCAATATTATTTGTTGCTGTTTCAAATCATATGGCTTGGACAATGTAGTAAAAGACAACACCCTACATCACATGAAAAAGCAGTAACTATAAGTGGATTGTGAGAATTCACAGCACACATTACAAAAGATGGAGATCGAGTACTTTAAGTTCAGTCTTTCCTTTGGTTCTTATTTTCCTTTTTTAAAAAAAGTAAGATTATGTCTACTTACTTTGAGCCAAATTTCCTGTCTTCACTTCCCAATGAAAAAAGTTATTAAACAGTAAATGAAATTATATTTCATATATGTATTTAAGACTCAAAAAGCTGGTTTTGGGTTAGGTCCTCATTGCTAGAATGACATCTTTCTGGTCCTTCTGGTTGACAGAAAATCAAATCCACATCTGAATTCCAAGGTTTTTTTCTCATGTTCTCTAATCTACAGTACTCATTTTCAAAGCAAATATTGCTGGAGCTGGCAAATAAGGGCACCTTCTGTGTTCTGTTTATTTCAAAGAAGTGTACAAGTAGATTGGGCTGGCATCAAATATTAGGTTATTTGGAAAAGGAAGTGTTTCAGCACATTTCATCCTGCTTGTAGCACCACTGCAATAGTTTTTGCTAGTTTGGTACCCACGTATGATGAGGTCTGAAGTTCAATAAATTTCACATTCTTGACAGACTCAGTTATGTTGTGAAAGATTTAAAAAGCATATGTCTATTGCCTAGCTAATTGTATTGAATAATTCTATGCCTTAATCAAAGAATTTATCTTTTTCAAGTAAAATTTCATTTTGAATCCATTAGAGTGACAATTTCAGTCAGTAATAAAAATGCTGACTGATCCTCAGAAGGACTTGAGTTTTCACTTGAGCTTTTCATTTAGTGGAGATATTACTATGAATTCTGGGGTTTTTAGATTGCAAAGAGTCAATGGTTGTAATTTCCTGGGGGAACGTTGAACCTCTACATTCCACATCACAGTCCAAATTTAGCACAGGATGAAAATGATAGCAATTTTGATGATACATGAGCTCAATCCAGTTCCTGTGTCACTTCAGATGACTTGAATGCAGAAAGGACAACCACTGCTGGAACTTATTGGCATCCTTTTTTCTTGTCTCAGGAGACGTCAAAGACTAAGTGATCAAAGACAGGCCGAATGTGAGGATTTGTACAGTCTATAGGTAGTGTTTGACTTCTATATTTAAGGAGGTGGGATCTGCAGAAGGAAATGATATATTATCATAAACTTGCCCATCGTTGATGTTGCTCGGATAGAAGGAATGAGGAATGATCAGAGGCTTCAGTGAACAATCTTTATGTTTCTGTAAAATACCCTTGCTAAATCTTTTTCAGCATTTGCCCTTCTTGAATCACAAGCTTGGTTTAGCTGCAGAGAACCCTAATAGAAAGGACTATTATAATACATGGAAGACATTTAGATAATATATAAAATATATTTACTTTCAAAATTAGTTACTTTAAATCTATAAAATACTCTTACTTTGCCATTACTGAAACTGATTCTTCATAGAAGAGCTCCATCCATTCCAGTGGCCACATTCCCATTGCTTTTAGAGGTCTGGATTAAGACTTTTAATCCTTACTGTGTTGCTCAAAGTTATATTTTGCTTTGACACCAAAGTCCTCTTTTAGACAGTATTTATGTTATTTCTATATTAATTTATACAAATTCAAGGTAATGCTGGAAAAAAAGATGAGTGGAGCACCTTCTACTCCAGAGTCAGTTCCTAGATAGATAGATTACAAACAGGCTTGGATTGTTACAAAATGGAGAAGCATGTTTTCTTATTAGCCACATCCTATATATTCAAGTTACAGAAAATGGAATATACTACCTGGCAAAATGCACTTCTTAATGCTGAGATAAATCAAAATTATGAAGCTTTTATTTATCATAAATCAGAAAAATGATTGCGTGGATATAAAACAGCAAGAGGTATGTTAAACCTTCTACATATTGCTTGCATTTTTCTGAGGCTGAACCTGACCCACTACCTCAGGTAGTTAGGAAGAAGCAGTAAAAAACTGTAGCTAAAGATACATTTTGAAAGTGTAAATCTAATAAATGACTAATACTTGACTTCCAGTAGTTAGTGCTTTGTTGGGCCAGTATCTGTTCTCCATTTTAAAGCCTTGACAATTTTATGTTGGTGAGCTGTGAATCAGGAACTTCTTTCTACCTCAGCTGCATTCTTTCAAACTATTTCAACCAGTGGAAATTACTCTGCTGTGATTACACAGATGAAAAGGAGAATTTTTACCACCTGCTGAGGCGTAAGTTATCTAAGTTCAATTTAAAAATGCCCTGATGACCAGCAAGTTAATTACAGAATCACAGAAGCACAGAATGGTTACGGTTGGAAGGGATATCTGAAGATCATCTAATGCAATCCCCCTTCAGAGAAGGAGACAGCACAACCTCTCTAGGAAGCCTGTTCCAGTACTTTTCCACCCTCAAAATAAAAAAAAATAAAAAATAATTCCTCATTCAAATGGAACTTCCTGTGTTTCAGTTTGAGCCCCTTACCCCTAATCCTGTTGCTGGGCACCATGTAAAGAGTCTGACACCCAACTTTTGACACCCACCCTTAAGATATTTGTATACATTGATAAGATCCCCTCTCAGTCATCTCTCTTCCAGGCTAAACAGGCCCAGCTCCCACAGTCTTTCCTCATAAGAGGGTTGCTCCAGTTCCTTAATCATCTTTAATCCTTCAATGGACCCTCTCAGGAGCTCCTTTTCTTTCTTGAACTGGGGGAGCTCAGAACTGGACATGGTACTCCAGATGCAGCCCCACCAGAACAGTGGGGGATGATCACCTCTCTCAGTCTGCTTGCCACACTCTTCCTAAGGTGCCCTGGGATACTCTTTGCCTTCTTGGTCACAAGAGCACTTTGCTGGCTTACGGCTATCTTCTTGTCCACCAGCACCCTCAGCTCTGCAAAGCTGCTTTCCAGCAGATCAACCCCTAACTTCTATGGGTACTTGGGGTTATTTCTCCCAGGTACAGGACTCTACACTTGCCTTTGTTGAGCTTTGTTAAGTTCTTCTCTGCCCAGGTCTCTAGCCTGTCCAGGTTTTGCTGCACCAGAAGGCATAGCCTTCTGGAGTATCAGCTACTCCTCCCACTTTTGCATCCTCAGCAAACTTGCTGAGGGTATACTCTGCGCCTTCACCTAAGTCATTGATGAATAAGGTTGAGCAAGACTGGCCCCTGGTGAACTGGGGTCTGTAGAAAGCCACATCAACTTCCTCTTCCTGATCAGGAGCCCAGCAGTAAACAACCACAACAGCATCACCTATGTTAGCCTTCCCCTTAGTTCTTACTTCTCGACTTGTTCTTCATCCTCCCCTACGTAGAGCTCAATACATTCCAGTTGCTCTAGTTGCTGTCTCACATAAAAAGCACCTCCACCAGCTCACCTTGCTGTTCTACCTTTCCTAAAAGATTCTAGCATGGCAGTAATTCTCAGGTTGTCAATAGCTCCTACTGTAAAATAGTTACGATGAACAAAAGCATTGCAACTACTACAGACTGTAGGCATCCATGGGTGTAAGTCTTATGACTTTTATGCAGATACATATCAGTAATAAGTATGGTTCTCTCTGTCCCTTATAAATATTAAGTAAGCAGTGACAATTTTAGTGTTCCATTTAACTTTGATTTTATTTGATTTTGATGAAGAAAATCAACATTAAATGACTGTGAGATATTTAAATTAAAAATAATAGAATTATGTGTTACTAAACATTGTTTGTGCAGCTCGGAAGTAAGATACTAAGTTGTCTCTTCTCTTGAAAAATATTTTGGGAATAAAATTATAGTGGTCTGACTACCTGTATGTTAATATGACTGTATTGTGCAAGTGTTCAAGAATAAGTTCTTGAAATATAGCTGCAAAGAAGTTTGGACAAATGAAAAACAAGGTCAGAAGCAATTTATTCTGGGGACTTTGTTTAAAAAGGTATTTCACTAAAGTGGAAGGATTGGAATTTAATAGATACATAGGTAGTATACACAAATACATCCACAAATGTGTGTCATTGAAGGGAAAAGGAGATACTGGAAACTGACATGTGTTTTTAAACTTCTCCCATTCCATTCCAGCGGTTTCACTTTCTAAGAGGCATGTTTGCACATCTGGATAGAGGATAGAGATTAGGTTGAAAGGACACCTCTCTAACCATGACTGAGGGAACTAAAACCAGAACACATTTCAAAAACACACTGAATAGATTAGCCATATGGTTTCTGTGTGTTTCATTCATTTTTACAGAGAGAAAACAAAAACTTCTTTTATAGGCAAACATTCAGCTCTGGGATTTAGAGACTGTAAGTGCAGAAATATCAAGACATGAAAAAATGCAAAGTATGTGAGCTGGGTAGAATTGTCAGAACATGCTTGCTGACCACAGCACACCTGGCATTTAGACTCCGCATTCATTTTCCTTCTCTGGTCTTCCTTATCAAAATAGCCAATTTCCAAGATATCAGACTCTGCCCCATCACATTTGACACTGTATGCATGCATATATCAATCTACAGTGGGACTGTGACTCTTTCAACATAATCTGTTACTGTCTTTAACATTCTTACCCTAAACAGTATCTTAGAATGTCTTCAGACTGCTGAAGCATAAAATTGTAATTTGATTTTTTTTTTTAAAATGATTCTGTCAGGCAATAATGTTTGGTTAGTATACAGTCAGAATACAAAAAGTATTATGAATTTTGTTTTGTACAAAATCCCATGAAAGGGGGATGTGGAACAAAGAGACAGCAGCACAAACAGGCAGAATGCTTTTGAAATGTGGCGATCTAGGAACTCCAGGGAAACCAAGGACCCTTCTGACCAATGAGGGGAAGTTTTACACTCTTGAGTACATTCTGACATTCCACCTCACTCCTTTCCTTTATAATTCTTGTTATGTAGGCTTGTTGTATCTTACATCAAAGTTTTCTGTAATTTGTTTGGGGATATGAATGTATCTTCCTGTGTGCTCCCGTAATTAAAATAGAAGTAACTTATGCATATGGAAAAAAAAAGATATAGCTGTATAGGAAAAGCCAGAATGAACAGTGAAGCCCTCTTCAGACTCTGTGCAGGCCCTCTTTCAGCCCTGGATATAACACCGTGATTCACAGCTTGACTTGATCAGTTGGTGGCAGCCAGCGGTCTAAAGGATAGTGTAATGGTAAAGAGAGAATTCTCCTAGGAAAACCAGTAAAGCAATCCTGCTGCTGCCCCCTTCCTGCCTTGTTATGGAAAGGAGTACCTAATGTAGATGTGGCTTCACCATTGCCACGGTGGTTGAAAGCACACTATCCATCACCCTCAGGTCTGACATGATATTTCAGGTTTGCTATTTTGACTTAAGGCTACCAAGTGATGGTGTTTGTTTTTGGAAAAGTCAGCATAGTTTTCAATGAATGTCAGAAATTCTTGTTTTCTAAAATCATTCTCAACATTAAAACCAACTACTACCTCTTGGAGCCTAAATCCTACCCTGGATCATGTGGCCTCCTGTGAGTTAAACGTTTTGAAAGAACCACATGCTGGCCAGGGTGGTGCTAAATGTGCAGCCTGAATTTAGGCTGTGGTTTTAATTTGTGTCCCTAAACCATGAGGACATTGTTTTCTTTAAACATCAAGAAACAAAAAATAAAATAAAGTTCACTGCTGCAGTTTTACTGTTAGCCTGAGCAGATGTGGATTCCCAGGCATTAGGAGGCTCTGGACTATAGCAGGCATTGCAATGTTTCTAGGGGCTGTAAATGGATTCTTTCCCAAACATTGTAGGTACAAATCTATTTAGAGGTAAAATATTTAACATTATTGTAATATCAATTGCTTAGTATACCAGCAAACTACAGGGTAATTGTCACTTATTTCCTGATAGACACAGGCATTCTTACTATTTTCGGAAGCATCTCTTAAATTTCATAGTAACTGGCAGTCTCAGAAGATGCCAAGGAACGAATGATAGTAGAAACGTAACTGTAATTTCATCCTTAGATCATACCTATTTGAAATCTGTAATTATAGTATTTTTTTTCAAATTCTCTATTGTCATGATTTAAGTAACTTGTGGGTGAGCTTTAATATTTGCAATTTTTATATTGGCTGAAAACAATTTCTAATTTTGATGAAGCAAGTAATCAAATATAATTTTACAAATATACTTGATTTTCTGGTAGCCCTTCAATTATGTTTGGTAATTAGAATTCAAACTGTTTTGATTGTATATGCATGGTGTTAGGCGTATTTGAGTTTCTGTACACAAATGGTAGTGAAAGAGTCCTGATGTGCTTTCTTAACCTCTTGTCTCCTGAATAATCTGAATAGGACTTAAACAACTGGAGTAAGCATTTATCTTGGAACATTTCATCCCCAGGAAGGTGAGACTTTTGGAATCCTTTTTTTTGTTTCACAGAAAGTGGATACTTTATATGCCTTAGATGGTAATTTCTGACCTGCATCAGAGTTAGCTCAGAAACCTTTCATTTCTGTTTAAATAAATACATGAGCCTGTTATTGAAAAGTTTGGGGTGGTTTGTAAAACTCTCATCTTTTAAATAAATCTGTGAAATGATCAATCAATCACTGTATATTGTCTAAAGTCTTGAAATCCAGCAGTCAAACAACCCTTTATTCATACAGTGCCCTTTCTGTGACAGTGCCTGAGGAGGTACAGTAAAGGAAACAGAAGGCTCCCTTCCTCATCTCTAATATGTTTGGCTGCAGAGACTGCTAGGTAAGATACCTTAAAATGGTGTGAGACACAGTGTGGCAGTTGTGTATTTTTCTGTAAGACTGTTTATTTTTAAAGCCTAAAGGAAAGGAGGTATCGGCTTCCTGTACTCCATAAATATAGCTAGGCCTCTGGATAGTATAACTTTGTGGCTGTCCAAGAGGAAATTCCATGTAGCTTTATGTGATTATTAGACTCTGTCTCTGTCATGGGTTCAGCAGTAGCAGTCATTTTTCTCCTTCTTAGTAGCTGGTGCAGCGCTGTGGTTTTGACTTTTGGCCTGGGAACAGCACTGATAACACCAATGTTTTTAGTTGCTGCTCAGTAATGTTTGCTCTGACCAAGGACTTTCCGAGTCCTGTGCTCTGTCAGGGAGGAGGGGAAGCCGGGAGGAAGCAGAGACAGGACACCTGACCCAAACTGACCAAAGAGGTATTCCATATCACATCACATCATGGCCACTATATAAACTGGGGGCAGTTACCTGGAAGGGCTAGATCACTGCTTGGGTCGGGCTGGGTATCAGTTGGCGGGTGATGCGCGGTTGTATTTTCTTCCCTTGTAATTTCCCTTCTCATTGTTATTATTGGTGGTAGCAGCAGTGGTTTGTGTTATATCATAGTTACTGGACTGTTCTTATCTCAACCTGTGGGAGTTACATTCTTTCAATTCTCCTCCCCATCCCTCCGGGAGCAGGAAGGAGAAAGGGGGGGCATGAGATAGTGGCTGTGTGGTACTGAGTTATGGCTGGACTTAAACCACAACAGTCTCCCAGCTTCTTTTCGTCATCTGAAAGGCTGTTAAGAGAAAAGTAAAAGGTTAAATAGAAGTTAGGTCTAAGTCTCAGAATTTACTGAATGCTTCACACATCCCCCCATCCTCCAGAGAAGTTAATTGAAAGTAAAGATCAGCCCTTCACAATAGGTGCTTTGCACCTCTGAAGATCAGTGGCGTCTGCACCAGCAGCATTTCACTCTACTCTGTGTGGTCTTCATGGCAAAAAGAAGTTAAGTGGTGTTGTCTGATAATCACAGGTTATAATCTATGATATAGATGGAAGACCTCCATCAGACACAAAGGTCCTAAGGGAAATGGTTTGGACTATTCCATAAGAAGTGCTCTTTCCTCTAAATAAATATAAGCAAATATCCCAGCAGAGCATATCAGGACAAGGATCTTCATGGAAGGCTGCATTTTAGATTAGATAGAGTTATCAGTGAACATCCTTAACAGTGGGAATATATAAAGATGTGGTGGTTAATTTTTGAAAATAAATTAGTCTAAACCTCAACACATTGCCTGAAAGCTGATCTAGGAAAAGTAATTCTGTATTCATAAACTGCACCTCAGGTTTATTTTGGAATATATACAATATTCTTCAGGCCTTATTCTTCCAATGATTGGGGTTGCAGTTTTTAGCTTGTTGGTTTTAATTTGCAGCAGGTGTCAGGATGCTACCTGTTTAGACATTGGGGGAAATTTTCATGTTATTGAAGTCAGGGGAAGTTCTGCCATATAAATTTGGTTGGTCCAGATTCTATTCTGAGTGTTTTGAACATCTTAACATTGGCCCAGGCTCTTTTTATAACAGTGAATGAAAAACATCAAGTCTATGTGATGTGTTTAATCTATTTCCAGCGCTATCATAAAATGACTTCAATGAATATTCAACAAAATGTATTTTATAGGTACTCTGCATTGAGGTAATTGACATTCAATCTGTTCTGCCTTTCAGATATTTCAATGTGTATCTTTAGCATTTTTTTTTGGTAGTTATTAGTGTTATGTTTTTATCGAAAAAGTAAATAAATTGTCATAGATGAGAGGAAAAAAACCCAGTGTTTCCCCTTCCAACAAAATATGCGGATTGTAGAGCTGGGTTTTTTTCTTATATTAAGGTATGTAGTCCATTCCTTGCTCTCGAAGATCTTAGATCTGGTATATAATAGGGGAAACCATCAAAATGTTTGGTAACAGACTTTCATTTAATCCATAAACTTTGTGTTAATGCTGTGGTCAAAGGGAGGCAAAAATGGAGAGTAATAGCCCAAACCTGTCAAAGACCAGAAAACACGAGACAAGTCTGTTGAACTCATTAGGATGAGAATAAATTTTCATTTTACAAGTGAATAACTGAGCATATTCAAAATAAGTAATGACCTATCACAAAACCCCCAAATGCCTGAACAATTAATTATATGAACTAAATTTTATACCAGCTGTTTTAAAACCCAAGAGCATTAACTCAGGGAGGATATGGATTTCTCTGAGGAATTTGACTCCTATATGCTGTTTAAACATGGAGCATATTTTTTTGTTTGCCTGTTATGTTTTGCAATATTAGCCAAAAAGCTCCCTAATAATTTACATAGCACAAACAAAAAATGCGACTGTAACATGGGAAGACCAACATTGTCTCTGTTTACAAGGCAAAAATAGTCTTTACTGAAAATACACTTAAATTATATACTGAAAGAGCTTGTAGCTGGGATTTTAGTTCAAAACTTATCTGTACAGAGCACATTATACTTAGGGAAGTGACTTGAAATAAATATGCTATGGTTACTGTTAAATGTTCCCAGTTGCCAGCAGTTGCCACATGAAACATCTGGGATCACGAGTATTTCCCCTGCAATTAGAACAGGATATATATTTGTAGTAATTTTGTGGTAACCAATGAGAATGTTCTTTGTGTGTGATTTCTACAGTATTCAGGCAAATAGATTGGAAGAAACAAAACAAACCAGTAACATTGCTTAAGATTTGATTGAAAAAAACAGAAAAAATCTAACGTGTACATTTAGTAGATCACTAAGAAAAACACAGAGATTAAGATACTTTCCACCTTTAGCTATTCAATTTCACTTCTACTTTGAAAGAATAGAAATGGTGATATCTAAGCAACCCAAAATTAGAAGGCAAATTATGAAAAATACACTGTGGAAAAGTCACACATGCTGTAAGCCCAAGAGATACTTCCAGGATTCATATGCACTGTGATAATAAGTCCCCTCATCAGTAAAACTGCCAAGAAGGTTCAGTAAAGAAATACTCTATCTGCAATATGTGTCCATCAGGGAAGTAACTGTCCCATGGCATTTAACCATGTTTTTCATATGCTGCCAGCAAAGATTTGCTTTCTGAGTGGCTACATTTATCATGAGAAACAGCTCCACATTAGTTTTTTTGGCTCAAAATATTGCTTTAGGCAACAAACTGCACTTTCCAGGTTACACTCATAAGGAAATAAAAACCAGCCCATGTTGTAATGAGAACAGGTTTCTAATGTTTTCATCGTTGTGTGTCCCAGAAATACAAGGAAATCAGACTCTCCAGAGGTAGGTACAGATGAAAACAGGAAAAAATGCTTAGTCCAAGGGAGTAGTAGAGCTTCATCCAGTCTCAACCAGTTCAACAGTTGTTCCTCAGTCTTTCTTATCTCATGATTTTTCAGTGGCTTCAGATGATTCTAAGATTTATTTTGCATCAGTACAAGCTTAACAGATACACTGTAATAAATTCTCATTGCAAGTCATACCGAACACAAGAAATTCTTTTAATTCACTATTTTGCTCTCAATTGAACCTAAATATCAAATAAAAATGTAAAAAAAAACCCCAAAGCATATAAATACATGACAAGCAACTACCACATTGTATGTAAATGGCACAAGGTATCTTTTGGGCAAAATGTATTGAGATTTCACAAAATGAAAAAATTATGTATAGCTATTGGATTCCACTCTGGGTCTAAAGGTCTTAGTCACCTTAGACTTCAGTATTATAGTCCTGAATATTTACTTCTCTTATACAGAAATTTCCTTTCCTTACACAAAATCCAGCTACTATACAGATCCTCTGTACCCAGTTGGACACTGTGCTATCTCTGTGCCTGTTGAGGCAATGACACAATTAAATATATAAAGTGATACTCATCATATTAGATGCTGTTATTACTGTGAGATGTATTCTGAAGAGCCTGCACACTTCTGCCAAGACATAATCAGCTGAAGGGGTGAAGCTGTACCAAGTATGTGCACAATTCCAGGGCTGTACTTTGGTTAGGAATGTTGTCTTGTACTGAACCGTTCTGTCAGACATTTTTAAGATCTTTCTAAAGGTTTTTAAAAATATGTCACTTCAGGAAAGCTTTATGGCTGGAATAACTTCGGAGGAATTTTACTAGCTTATGTTGTGAAGTGTTGGCTCTTTCTGAAGTTCAGTCAGTTTTAGTAGGCGTATAACAGATGAACAAACTGAAGAGGAAGGACTAATACTAAACTAATATTATCTGCTAGTGATTTCTTTTTGTCATGTCCTGGTGATTTTCACCAGTGTCTCTTCCTCTAGGTGGTTGCAGAATATTGTATAAACATAAATGAAAATACCCTGGAAGCCATACAGGTTAAGTTTCATGATTCATATTATTTGGAAGATCTCCACTGGATGTAAGACCTCCAGGCAACTTTTAGTTCAAACCAATAACAGAATTGTAACTGCTGTAAAATGTCAGGTTTATTTTAACCAATAGATTTATTATTCTTGCATGCTGAAGTTTTCTATTTATCTCCCAGCAGGATAAAATACATAGGAATGGAATAACCACTCCCTTAACTTTAGTGCCAATGAATATAATTTGTATGTCCAACAAAGTGGCACCCTGCCTCTCTCCAGGACTGCTGAATTATTTTACTATACTCATTGTTTTTACTGCAGATTAGCCACATGGGTGTCATTAATTTCACATAAGCTTTAAGCATAGATGTCCCACGCGTGTATCCTACTATTCGGGTTTTGTACTCCTTTTAGGAAATTTAATACTAAGGGGAAATCTTTGGTTTTAAAGTATTGCTTTGGCCTTAAAAATAATCTTTGTAAAAACAACATCATATGATCTGAACCTGTGTTTCAATAGTTTGCATACGTTTTCTAGCTTATACATAAAAATCATCATCCTTGAAGCAAACTGGATATGGCTAAACTTTCCTTTGGTGATTGTTAGCAGGCCATATTCCGGATCAGATTCCTTGTACACATTACACTTACATAAGACCAAATGTATTTGACTGGGCCTTTGAATACATTGGAAATAGAAGGAAATTAACCTCTTCGGCAGTATTGTTGCAAGGCAGCATAACAATGTGATATATAAAAACACATTCCAGACTTTGTGTGAAACTCTTTCTGTCTTTAAAATCCACAGCAAAACACCTCTGTTCCATTTGACATATCTGTTCAGTGTTTTCTTCTGGAAATGTCACACCAGTTAAAAGAAGCATTAAAAAGAAAAAACCTCCTCCTTAAAGTGATAAATGTAAATAAATAAAAATGTGTCTGCTCTCTGAGTAACCGGTGAACATACGTGATCTACTCTTAGAATAGTAGAATCATAGAATAGTTAGGGCTGGAAAGGACCTCAAGATCATCAAGTTCCAACCCCTCTGCCATGGGCAGGGACACCTTGCACTAAACCATATCACCCAATGCTATGTCCAACCTGGCCTTGAGCACCGCCAGCGATGGAGCATTCACAACTTCCCTCAGCAACCCTTTCCACTGCCCCATCACCCTAACAGTAAAGAATTTCTTCCTCATATCCAATCTAAACTTCCCCTGTTTAAGTTTGAACCTGTTGCCCTTTGTCCTCTCACTACAGTCCCTAAAGAATAGTCCATCCCCAGCATTCCTATAGGCCCCCTTCAGATACTGGAAGGCTGCTATGAGGTCTCCATGCAGCCTTCTCTTCTCCAG
>JAOEHY010020884.1:19489-33135 GCA_025447955.1 Psilopsiagon aurifrons
CCTGCTAGAAAAAGGAAAATGCTCAACTTCTTATATTCTGTCCTTCAGCTCATGGTACTTGAAATATTGAAGAAATATGTTGTCTGATTTCTCCTGCCTTGGGCACTGTTTTGGTTTTGCACTCTTCTTGATCTCACATATACCTATGCACCCCAAAGCAGATTATCATGGACATATGCAGTAAAGGACCAGTGCACAATTTTCAAGGATCCTACCACTAGCAATTCACTGAGTGTAATGCTGAAAGGGGATTTAATTCATCCAACCTGTTAGATTAGCAGAAAGATTTAGATAAAGTGTACACAGAATGGGAATGTTTTCTGTGTTCTGCTGCTGTAAATCCCTTTTCCCTTTATCAAACCCTAGACAGCATAATACAGTAAAGGGTTAACAGTTAATTATTTCTAGTTTTGTAATCATTGCCCAGTCTCCATGGTCTGTCTAATGACTCTGAAAGCAAAGACAAACCCAGCTCTTAGCTTGAAATTCCCCAAAACTTGGTAGCATCAAACCTCTTCGCTTTTCTTTTTATTTTTTTTTTTTTATTTTTTGTTTGTTTGCTTGCTTTTCTCAGGATTATCTGTAATTTTGTTGTCATAAAGCTATATTTTAAGTATTATTCTTTTTTTACCTTTTTTTTTTTTTTTGTATAACCAGACATATACCTTGAGAGGTGCTTAGCAAGCAAAGCCAGAAAATGCAAACCACAGTGTTCATTTCTTCTATTCAGTGGTGTAAACCTTCAATTAGAGACTAATAAGCTGTTACCTTATAAATGGCATCTTTAAATACCTGGTGTTTACAACATAGTAGCTGTATATATATTTATGTAAAAAGTTTTATTAGGGAGCTTTATGTACCTTATGGCAGGCTCTGTTGTAGGTTAATAAGGTAGAAGTAAAAGGAACTGAACAGTGTGTCCTTGTTTCAAATGACAGTAACCGCTTCAGATTTCAGGAGTATGGAATTCATTCTGAGAAATACTGAGAATCATCCTGAACCAAAAATCTTGGTAAAATGCATGGCTAATCAATGCTTATTAGCTTGAAGCCAATTGCAAAAAGCTGAAATTGTTCCTGAAGTTTTTACTGTTGTTCAGGTGAAGTCAAGAGTCAGTGTAGCTTTTGGATTTCTTACACTTTAGGATTTCCATTTCTCACTTCTGGTAATAATCTTTGAGAGTGCAGTGATTCACAAAGACCTGAAGTGGGTTGTAGAGGCCACCATGGTATTCCTGAGTATCCATAGACACTGGGGTTTGTTCTGTAGCTTTACTAAAAAGAATGTGATTTTATTGTAGCTGAACAGATGCTGTCTATGCTAAAACTCCTTTGTTTAATCCAGCCATAAAAGGACTCAGAGGAACTATGTATTTTAGAGCTCAAAATGCTTTAATAGCATGGGCTGTAAGTTCATAGAAACCAGTTCTAAATATGTGTTTTCCTTCTTGTTCTTATTAATTGCATTTTTTAAATTATAGTGGTGGGATTTGCTAATGTACCTTCTTCACCCATGTGCATCTATGGGCATTTTGAGGGGCTGAGATTTTTTAAAAGGTTTGCCATTCAAAAATCATTTAGAAGGTGAGTCCCTGCAAAAAGCTTCATCTTTGAAAGAGTTTTAAAGCAAGAAAAATAATATCACCTCATAGCAGTAATTCGTGTTTTGAAATACAAGCCATTTCAAGTCATTGAGCAGACATGTAATTATAATCTTTAACTATTTTAACTAGTCCTTGCTTCCTGCCTTCTTTCCTTCCTTTCTCATATTCTGGAAACCAGCTAACATTCTTCCTCAAAAATTACCTAAGAACTGTTCTTGGCTAGCCATTGTGTGTGCCGAGGTTTTGATACTGAGAGCATGTTAATGGCCAAATTATAAACCCTTGAGAATTAGAATTCAGAAGACAAACATTAACAGACCCTTAACTGCAGTAGCGCAAACCAAGATACTATAAATTGTGGGATGGTGGTGTTAAAAGCACTGGCTTCCTGGTATCTGGCACTCAAAGCATTTTCATTTGGGTATATATCAGGCTGCAAAGAGGTTGCCACTTGCCGCTTGGCCAGTGTTCAGCTGGCAAAGATGTTTGTTTAAAATTCAGGCCAATCGATGGCTCAGGCCTGTAACTGAATATTTTGTTGTTATGCCATAAGAAATATTTACCCTTCCCTGTTTTTTTCTCCTTGCTTCAGTCATTCACTCTTCTACCTAGGATTTCTATGTGAGTCAATACTTGCCAGGTTTTTTAGCTATATGTATGAATGATTCTAGCATAGTATTTTAATGAGCTAATTTCTGTCTTTATAAATGTACACGCAGTCAGGATAGCTTCATGGATTTTTCATGGATCATGGATACGTACTTATCCACACCTTCCTCTGCATAAGCACATGCTCTGTTTTATGCCAGGGTCAAAAGAGAGCTTTGAACACAGGTGTTTCAAAAACTTTGCAGTTGCAAACATTATTAAGCTGAAATTGTCAGAAAAAGGAATTTTTAAGTTCCCTGTTGACCAACAGCCATGATGTGATACAACTCTGCTTTTTTATGCCTTGTACAACTATGACATAGCACAAGTTTAGCATCCCTGTTCCCATGTAATGTTGCTGGAAGGATAAAAAAGCCTGCCATAGAAACAGCACAGAACATGGTCAGACAAGGCCTATGGATATACTGCATGATTACTCTGTAAAGTTCTGTGTTAATTTGAGGGGGAACTGCAGGTATTAATATAGTTAAGAAACCTAACAGTCAAGAACACTAACCCCTGAGTCATTCTGTGTTTAATCGTAGGTTGCGTACCTGATAAGACATGTTACTTACTCCTAAATGTTGAAAGTTTTTTTGTTTGGAGTCCACTATTTGTGTGCATAAAATCTTCCTCCAGCAAAGCCTTATTTAGATGTTTTTAAACCATCTTGTTGACCTGAATATAATCATCTGTGCTGTCAGGTAGCAGTACTTTAAATGAGGATGCACTGACATTGATTAAAAGGTCAGTGAAAGGGCAACAAGTTACACAGGAGAATAACACTGAAGACTTGAGGACAGTAGCTTCTTAAAACCCTTGGATGTCATCTTCCGGGGCACATCTGGATTCCATCCATACAAACCGTAGTCTGATGAAAAGCCCTGTTCCAGGAATAGCCTCTCCTTAATTTGAGGGCTAGTAAAGCCCAGAGAATTAAGTGTGATAAGCAGTTGCACTTTACATAGTCCCATGAGAAGCTGTAAAAGTAGTAGGTCAGAACTAATTCCTCACTCCAAAACATAATAGATTACTTCTTACTGTTTGTTCGGTTGGTTGGATGCTTTGGTTTGTTTTCAAAATTAGTGATGTGCAGAACTACATCCTTTGTCATTCATTAGGGAAAGCATAAAGCTAAAATTTTGTATAATACTGTGGGAACATACAGGATAGCCTTACATATAGGGAATATCAGCTATTGTTCTGTTCATTATTGGTAGCATGTGATATTCTTGGCATGAGGACATAAAACATGGTAAGCAGGCAAGGGGAATGGCAGCATTTAAAAATGATCCTTGTACATGATATCCTCGTATGTATATTCACAGGGCAAGTAACCAGTGCTACTTGATGAAATGAAACAAATTTAGACTGCTTATAAGGAAAACATTATTTTATTGCAGCAATTTATTAGACTATGGAATTGCTTCCCAAGGGAAAAACAGGAAGCTTATTATCTGAGTCATTTAAAAGGAACTTCCATAAAGTTCTGGAAAGTATAGCATAGAAACAATAACATTTTGGCAGAAGACAGAGCATATTGCTTAACATATGCCTCTCTAATATCTGTACAACTTTGAGTCAGACTCTAAAACTGAAGGTTAATATCCTCAGTCACAAAGACCTGTAAATTTGATCTCAGTCTGATTCCAGTTTAGGACTGGAATCAGAAATTAGGAGGCCCATCAGTAAAGGAGGTTGCATCTTTTACGGGATAGCCCAAAGCCAAGGTTATGTCTTAATTTGAAAAAAATGGATCAGGTTCTTCTCTAGCATAGGTATTTTTGCAAACTTTTAAGAACTGAATTGAGTCAAAAGTGGGTTGGGTGTGAAGTTGGAGTTTTATGAATTTAGGTGAAAATCTGCCAAGCTCGAATAAAACCTGATTTGACCTCAGTGCTGGATAAATTCCACTCTTACCCTTTGATTTTGCTAAAAGTCAGTCCAAGGGATAAAAATATAGATGAACCAAAACCAGAACATAAACAAAAAGCCTTGAAAAGAAAACCTATTACATTTGTTCAGATGCACCCAATACTTTCATGTAAACAGTACTATGGTTATTTCTTCCTAGTAATTACAGACGCAGTGGTAAGAAAAAACATTCAGAGAACTGAGGCGCAGCACAAAACTTAAGTAGACTTCATAAAAAGCCCCAGCACTTTGGTTACTTTTACTCTTCACAGCATAATCAATCATCTGCCTTTTTTTTTTTTTTTTCTTTTTTTCTGGTGATATCAGTGGCTAAAAGAGCTAAACTTGAACAAAGTAACAGTCAGTGGTTAAAACTGAGAATTTCAGAGTATCAAAAAGGAATCTTTCCATCAAATTTCCAAAAAAAAAAATTAGAAAAAAAGAATTATCCGATGCTTTGTTATTGTTGCAGGATTAGAAATCATTTTGGAAACTTCATCAGTAAGCTAAAAATATGACTTCTTCCAAAGGGTTGCAGTCTAATTTATGCTATTATTTGCAGGAAAGTCAACAGAAAAATAAGGATAGGGATGGGACAGAAGAAGTTTATGAGAAAAGTTTGTCTAATTTCTTGTGATAGATTTAGTACATAGTATGCTTTCTTTTTAACTCTACAAGCATTACATGATCATTATTATATAGGTGGAGGTTTTTTTCATTATAGCTTAGCTAAAACAGTAGAAAACCCCAGATAAAATCTGTGAAGATGTTTTGGTTTTTGTTTAAAAATGCAGAAGATATTTTCTCCCTAAATTTACAAGCAACCCTTATGCAGTAGTTTAATTTTTTTTCAGCTTTTTCTGAAAGGTTGGCTGTTTTAGAAACAAAATATTTTGACAATTATTAACTATTGTGCACATTTCCTTTGAACTTTTAATGCTGAGCCTCTGAACTGTCTAGCTTAAAGTACTAGTGATAATATCTGCAATAGAGTGTAAGTAAGTGCATTTAAAGTTACAAAAGACTTACTTTGGGTTTCCATCTCTTCTTTTTTTTCATCAAGGTATATAAAATTAAAATAAGCTAATCTGATGACTACACTTTGCAATAAAGATTGAACATTTTGCTATGAACAAGAAAATCACTTTAGTATAATGAAGCCAACATATGAAAGGAGTAGACAGTGTGCAGGAAAAACAGAAGAAAGGTTTTGTAATAAGAATTCTATTGTGGTCCTCATTTTTAATTTACACTTGGAAATAATAAGTGCCATCTCAAAATAGAAGTGTAAATATGCATTTCATGTTTTTGACAATTCCTGACTAAGACTAAAATTTCAGGAAATCTCAAGTTAAGAGACTGCTTCCTTTCTTATCCATTCTATTTCTGCCACTCCCAATTCACTCACATAAGACTAATATCTATTAAAAATAAAGATGAGTGCTAACAAAATGCCAACAGTAATTTTATCTCTGAACAGATAGCAGGAACATATGCAACTATGGAAAGCACTTTTGAAAAACTAAACAGAACACTACTGGAATAAGAATGAAAACAAATGCTTCCAGCAACTTTTCCTGGGCAATGCTGTCATTTCTCAACAGATTTCTTTAATTTCCCCTTTGCTGTTGGGCTGCTTTTTACTGTCCAACAACTTATCTAATAATGCAAAAACAAATGCCAGCCCTTAAAAAATATGACCACATGCTTTCACATGTCTCTATATGAATTCACAAAGCCAAACTCAGTCTTTGTCATGCATGCAAATAAAACATTGCTTTCCTGTGATCACTTAATCTAGGAAAACAGGGTTATCAGCTCTGCCTCCTTCAGCACATTCAGACTAGGTTCTGGGTTACTCCAGCTAGTCTTGCAGTAGCAGCTGCTGAACTAGAAAAAAGCTTGACTTTCAATCTGTGAGGCTAGATTCAAAGAAAAAATAAAAGCATCCCTCCTGATATAGAAGCCTATAATTAAAGACTGAGAGTAGTATGTAACCTTTTTCTATTTAAATATCAAAAACTGTCTCTTCATGTGTGTGGCTAGCACTGCTAATGCACAATTCTCCTTTGATTTTGGGATGAGAAATGGGGTTACAGGAGACTAAGAAAATATGCATTAAACAGCACGGAAGTTCACCAGGCATTAAAACTGGCACTTTCAACAACATGAGGATAATTTTTGTTGCATGTGGTTTGTCATCTCCCTTTCAAATCTCAGCAGGAAGATTTCAAGAAAAGCCTTTTAATGTTGTGTTTTTTCAATCTCAACCAGAATCAGATCTAAAGGGAACCTAAGTACAGGAAAGATAAAAGGTAGCCTAAAATTTCTGAACCCCGGAGGAAAAAAATCCGTGTTTGGAATATATGAAGGTAAGCGCTGTTGGGGAAATTTTCAGAGCCAATTTATCAAAACTTAAAGAACATACATGCTCAGTTGTGGTCTCTACTGAACATATTCTGATAGCCTATTTATGACAATTGGCATTATGGTTATTCTTAATTATGATAACGTCTATTTTCAATCAGCAATGCCTACGGTATTTCATAAGTCTATACAGGAAAAAGATTCTCCATCAAGAACAATTTACAATTACAATGGCAATTGTTGAGAATAATAAATTGCAATTTATTTTACTCCAGCTGGATTGGCCATTTTTAGAGTAAAGTGGGTTTTTTTTTTTAATCATGAGGTACAAGCTCCTGGCTAGCTCTAAACCTCACTTAAAGTTAGTAATGTCTTAAATATTCTGCTGAATGCTAGCACTTAAATACTTTATTAAAGTAGGCCTTAGATTCAGCTGTTATATGTGTTGACTTTTGCAAAAGTAATTAAACGAAGAGTCTGAATTTGGAGAATATGATGGCTTAGGGACTGGATTTTGACATGGAAATTAAAATACTTAGCTTTGTGGAGATTTCTGAAATGTAGATTTTAAAGCAAGCTATTTGCATTTTAAAATATGTTTTATTTAGGTATTTAAAATAAATCTCTCAAGACCTTAGTCTACAGATAGAAATATTATTTAAATACATACATACATATTTATACGCATGACATATTTGAAAGAAGAGCAGGCATTAGGAATAGTACGCACTGACTGCCAAAAGCTGTCTGTTAGAGCAATTATTTGGTCCACCAGAAGTGCTGTACTACAAACAGAGATACTTTGTGTCTGAGGAAAAGGAAGTGGCCATACTGGAAAAAAGCGGCGAATACTGAACAGCCTCTTCTCTGTGTACTTTTGCCTAAACAGGGAAGATACTGAGTAACATGTATAACAAAGAGGCTTCGGGGAAAAGGCTAGTCCAAACTGGGCATAAAAAGGGACAGACAAAAGACAATTTCTGATGTTATTTCTAGATGACCACTTAGACTGGCAGATGAAGTAGTTACTCAGCAATTTGAGTTTCCTACTTACACTTTGGTCAGTTAAATGTTGCATGAAAATAGTCAGCTCCACATAGTAATAGTGTAGTAGGTATTTGTTGACAATATATGTAAAACAACAATTATTTATGCATTGTAGCCAGAAGTTCTTGCAAACAGGCCCAGTTCTTGCTCTGCCATATTACAAAATGAAAAGAAGATTTTGCACTCAAGCAGGATGATCAGAGATGATGATTGCAAACAGATAGATGGAGCAGAAAAACAAGTACTCTGTAAGTATGGTAGCATCACAGAACTGTCTTTGAAACCTCCTTTAGGATATGAAGTGTCATTATGATTAGTCTGTGAAACACAGGATGGAAACAAGTTGTTATTCCAAGGGCAGACTCTAGAAGAGCATGTGTCTGAAGACATGACCTTGTTACTTGAACAAATCATGCTCACAGACATTCTTGAACCTGTTGTTGGCTAAATGCAGCTAAAACAGTTTCTGAACTATAAAGAGACCTTCATTTGCTGAATAAAAGTAGACTGAGAGGACACTAAGTATTTAAAACCCTTCTCGCAGTGGCCTGTGCATCCTTCTAACAGTTAACTGGCACTAGGGAAGCACTTTTTAAACCTTACCTTTTCAGGCATATTTATCATGCCAGTGTTGTAAACACTGTAGATTTGGAAAAAAACCCATGATGTAGTTGCTGTGCTATAATACTGAGTTTCTAAAACACAGCAATATCTTTTTTTCTGTGGTGCAGCTCACTGCCAGGTTTCCATGATATCCTAGGGTAAAATGGCAATCATTTAAGAGCTTGAGTTCTCAATACTGTAAATAATACGGAGTTGCAGAATGCAGAAGGAGGGTAGATCCACAGAATTCACCTGTGGAGGAAAATGGGGAAGCTACTGTGAACTCCTGCTTAGAGAGCAGAACTACTAAAGTGGCTCTTTGATTGGTCTTGACACAGTGCCTACTAGCATAGCAGTATAGCCTTCAGGAATGTTTTTGCTATCACACGCATTAAAGCATCCAACCAAAAATATAATTAATGCCTGCAATTTATACATAATTCACACATTTATATATACATGAGAGTTTATCCTATTTTTGCAACCAATTCACAGCCATGAATGCAAACATGTGTGCAAGCATATGTGCTGATGTGATTGTCTGTTTATGAAAAAGGCACTGTGGGAGAATTTTATTAACATATACTAAAATGAGGGCCTCTCAGATACTTCGTACAAGTGTTTCACTTCATTTGTACTCAATGGGACATTCAGAATATAGGAATCGAACATAGCTCTTCACCACATATACTGTTGATATGTTGAGCTTTCAAGGACGATGTTTCTTTTATTATTTGAAATTTTCATTCAGACTACTGATTTGGTTTTGTTTAGTATCACAAAACTGTGTGATACTTTTCAAGAGGTCTGAATATTAGGATTTTCTTTCTTTTTATGTCCATTAAAAACTTTGTTTCTTTCATTTTCCCTAGCCAAAAGCTGTAGGTGACCCTGCCTGGCTGTGGAGTTGGACTAGATTTCCAGAGGTCTCCCAACCCTAAAAATTCTGTGATTCTGTGATTCTGTAAATTCCCACATTTGTCCTTGTGACTTCTTCTACTCATTAGTTTTATAATGAGAAGTAAAACTTTGAGCTGGCATAAAAAAAATAATTGAGAGCTACATGAGCAGTTTGGGTATAACCAAGCTACACATTAAACATTTTCGTCGTTGCAACTGGTGAACTACGTTGAACACTATAGAGCAAAAATCCTAATTCAAGAGAGAGCTACTACTAAAATCATCATTTAGCAGTCACACAATGCAACAAAGAGTATCACCCTTTGCAATATAGCTTAATGGAAAAGCAGATCTGACCATACCAGTTGATGAGCATCTCTTCCTAATTTCCAGTTTTCCATTGCTATACAATGAATATAACTGGTTTGTTTATAATTTTCCGTTACAAAAGATGAGATTCCCTCTATGATTATGTTCCTGTAAGAGAATAATTACAATCCTACAATTTTCCTAAGAAAATTTTACTTTTCTTAACACAAAGTGAAATGTAAGAGAGGGGTTTTAGTCCAGATGCATTGCCCACAGTCAGGAAACATTCTTTCATTTTTGCTGGTATGAATGAAGTCAAAAGTAGTCTTATTTCTCTGGCAAATTGGTCTAACTCTATTCATGAGAACTGAAGATCTGCCTCAAGATGAGACATCCTTGTATTTCAAGTAGATTGAATAAATAGCAGAAAACTTCTGATAAGTCTGAAGGTATGAGATACACAACCACAATGGGTCGTTTACAACGACAGAGAGGAGATATCCAGAAAAACATGGGTGTCAAAGGAAGGAATGCTGGCAAATAAAGTGAGAACCAAACCAGTGTCTTTCATAACTGAAAAAAGTGGGTAAGCTTTTGAGTTCTTCTAGTCTGACACTAGAGCAACAAATCCCTTGTAGGCATGGCCTAGTCAAACAGAGGAGATAGAAAACTGGCAATCTGTCCCTTGTGGCTTCAAAGGAATCCAAGGAATGTTCAGTAACAGCACAGTGTTTAAACCTTGTTTGCCTTATAATTTCCAGTTCTGGTCATTACATTTATCCTACCTAAATTAGTTTGATGTTTTCAATTGGTGAAAATTATCCTTCTCTTCATTTAGTTAAAGAATGTCTCTGTTGTGGAAACTTTATTTGGGAGAAGTAATGCACCAAACTATTTTAAAACTATTGCTAACTGCATTTTTGAGAGCTCAAAACAGTCAGAGATTCATATGCTTTTTTTTTTTTTTGGCAATTTCTAAGGAATCCATTAAATATTTGATTTCAATATTTTATTTTTTCTTTTTTTTTCATTAAGTTCATTGCTGTTGCTGCCTCTGGATCATATACCTCAGAATTTTGCCGTGGTTTTATTTCCTTCTTTTGGTCATTCATTTTCAGAGTCACATTTCCAGCTATTTCCATGGTTGCCACACCTCAGGTATTATTAAAATTATCAGCACAACTTGGACAGAATGGTATTTTTAATGACACAAAATGATGTGGAAAAATTATGCACTGATGAAGTCTATTAGTAGTACAGAAAAAAGGCCTTATTTGAATCTAAAGGTGGGCAGGATGAGCAGATGGCTTGAAAGGAATCCAGGACTGGCCAAAGTGATCACCTCTTACCCTGCTACACTAACATCCAGTATTTGAAAGTGGACATTGAAACACCCAATTGAACAATTGAACCTCATTGTGTGGCATCATGCTGAGACCTCCATTGATTACTATCTGGATAAAGGCTTTAGATTACATAGACCTTTACTACGTAGACCTCCACCACTCAATAAGGAATGAATGATTAAAGTAGTAGGCTATCATTGTGTTTGTGCAGTAGCATTGCAGACATGAATTTTTCAGCTGTATATGGAGAGCCAAAATGTATTTAAGTTCAGCAATTTTTGATCCATTTCCATGTTTTGCAAAGAAATAACTAGCTGTCCTGGGTTCAGCAGTAGCAGTCATTTTTTCTCCTTAGTAGCTAATGCAGTGTTGTGTTTTTCACTTTTGACCTGGGAACAGTGCTGATAACACCGATGTTTTTAGTTACTGCTCAAATGTTTAGTCTGACCAAGGACTTTCGGAGTCTCATGCTCTGCCAGGGAGGAGGGGAAGCCGGGAGGAAGCAGAGACAGAGCACCTAACCCAAACTGACCAAATAGGTAGTCCACACCACAGCACGTCATGCCCACCATATAAACTGGGGGCAATTACCCAGAAGGGTTAGATCACTGCTCAGTTGGGCTGGATATCAGTCGGTGGGTGGTGAGCAGTTGTATTCTCTTCCCTTGTTATTTCCCTTATCATTATTATTATTGGTAGTAGCAGTAGTGGTTTGTGTTATACCTTAATTACTAGACTGTTCTTATCTCAACCTGTGGGAGTTACATTCTTTTGATCCTCCTCGCCATCCCTCTGGAAGTCGGGAGAAGGAAGGGGAGAGAGTGACTGCGTGAGTTACAGCTGGGCTTAAACCATGACAGTTCTTTTTGGCGCTCAACATGGGGCCCAAAGGGTTGAGATAATGACAGATCTGACCAGCGTGTGTCTAATTGTATTTGTGATAAGCATTCATGATGAAGTGGGATGGAAAGCCTACCTCAGCTCTGCAGGAACAGGTGCATGAATTGAAAAGGAGAACAAAGGTCAAGGATGATCATCCCATGAAAGCTGTGGCTTCAGTCTCTGGTGAGCAGATTCCCAGATGGAGTGGAAAAGCTGTTTTTACTTCATCTCCTCTGATAAAGAATAATCCCCGTCAACAAGATGCAAGTGACCAGTGTGATGACTATTACATGGGCCCTGCCTCCAGCCAGGTGGAGGTAGGGGACAATCAGATTTACTGGACTGTGTGGATCACATGGCCTGGCACATCAGTCCCACAGAAATATAAGGCTCTAGTAGATAGCACTGCTCAGTGTCCCCTGATGTCATCAAGCTGTCAAAGGGTGGAGCACATTTATATTTCTGGAGGGAAAGAAGTATCCCAAGAATTGACTGCACTGGAGGCTGAAATCAGCCTGACTGGAAGGAAATGGCAAAAGCGCCCCATTGTGACTGCTCCAGAGACTCCATGAATCCTCAGCATAGACTACCTCATGAGAGGGTACTTCAAAGACTGAAAAGGGTACTGATGGGCTTTTGGCATTGCTGCTTTGGAGACAGAGGAAATTGAGCAGCTGTCCTCCTTGCCTGGTCTCTCAGAGGATCCTTCTGTTGTGGGCTTGCTGAAGGTCGAATAACAAGTGACAATTGCAACCACAACAGAGAACTGGCAGAAATATCGCGCCAACCGAGACTCCCTGATTCCCATCCATAAGCTGATCCGTAGACTGGAGAGTCAAGAAGTGATCAGCAGGACCCACTCACCCTTTAATAGCCCCATATGGCCAGTGAGAAATCTAACGGAGAGTGGAGACTAACAGTTGACTATCGTGGCCTGAACGAAGTTGCACTACCCTTGAGTGCTGCCGTACCGGACACGCTAGAACTTCAGATTGAGTTGGAGTCAAAGGCAGCCAAGTGGTTGGTATGCCATGGCTGATATTGCCAATGCATTTTTCTCAGTTCCTTTGGCAGAAGAGTGCAGGCCACAGTTTGATTTTACTTGGAGGGGCGTCCAGTACACTTGGAACCGACTGCCCAAGGGGTGGAAACACAGCCCTACCATCTGCCATGGTCTGATCCAGACTGCACTGGAACAGGGGCAAGCTCCAGAACACCTGCAGCACATTGATGACATTATTGTGTTGGGCGATACAGAGGAAGAAGTTTTTGAGAAGGGGAGGAAAATAATCCAAATCCTGCTGAAAGCCGGTTTTGCAATAAAATGGAGTAAGGTAAAGGGATCTGCACAGGAGATTCAATTTTTCAGAATAAAATGGCAAGATGGAAGTCAGCAGATCCCCACAGATGTGATCAACAAGAGAACAGCAATGTCTCTGCCAACTAATAAGAAAGAAACACAAACTTTCTTGGGTGTTGTGGGGTTCTGGAGGATGCACATCCCGAATTACAGTTTGATTGTAAGCCCTCTCTATCATGTGACCTGGAAGAAGAATGATTTCAAGTGAGGCCCTGAGCAACAACAAGCCTTTGGACAAATTAAACGAGAGATAGTTCATGCAGTAGAACTTAGATGAGTCCGAACTGGGCCAGATGTAAAAAATGTACTCTACACCACAGCTGGGTAGATGGTCCTACCTGGTGCCTCTGGCAGAAAGCTCCAGGAGAGACTTGAGGTTGGCCCCTCTGCTTTTGGAGTCGGAGATACAGAGGATCTGAGACCAGCTATACCCCAACTGAAAAAGAGACACTGGCTGCCTATGAACAGGTTTGAGCTGCTTTGGAACTGATTGGCACTGAAGCACAGCTCCTCCTGGCACCCCGGTTGCCTGTGCTGGGCTGGATGTTCAAGGACAGGGTCTCCTCTACACATCATGCAACCAATGCTACATGGAGTAAGTGGGCTGCACTAATTACACAATGAGCTCGAATAGGAAATCCCAGTCGTCCAGGAATTCTAGAAGTCA
>JAOEHY010020885.1:0-15038 GCA_025447955.1 Psilopsiagon aurifrons
TGAGAGGACAAGGGGTAACGGGTTCAAACTTAAACAGGGGAAGTTTAGATTGGATATGAGGAAGAAATTCTTTACTGGAAGGGTGGAGAGGCACTGGAATGGGTTGCCCAGGGAAGCTGTGAATGTTCCCTGTAACACCTTGAACCCGGTGGTGTTCAAGGCCAGGTTGGACAGAGCCTTGGGTGGCATGGTTTAGTGGGAGGTGCCTCTGCCCATGGCAGTGGGGGTTGGAATTAGATGATCTTCAGGTCCTTTCCAACCCTAACTATTCTATGATTCTAGAGACAAAGCACACAAGGCTTTTAGTTTCACCTGCACAGCTTATGCAAAACAGTGCTGAAGTGAAGGGGTAGCAGCCACTGTAGCTAAGGTTGGGATATTGCAAGTACGGAGCTGTTGTAGTTGCCCTAAGAGTGGCCCTGTATGAAGGATGAAAAAGGTGATGCTTATTTGGAATAAGAATGAAATTTCTTGACACAAGCTATTTCTGAAGCCTGAAGACTGCAAGCTGCCTGCTGAGGCTTGGAGCAGATGATAGCTGGGACATGGAACGGCAACACAAAAGTATAAATACAAAGGACTTCCCTACTACAAACTCACCCTGTATTCATATCAAGAAAGGCACAACTCAAGGACATTATCACACAAAAAGTCATACTTTACACACTTCCATAGTACTGTCTATTTAAGGATTTTCTACAATAGGTTACAGATTTATACTGTTTAAACTCCCCATGTGAGGGACATACTTTCCTCGGTTTACAGCTGTAGAACCTGAGACATTGAGATGTTCAACCCTGCACTGTGTTTCTCTACAGGCTGTCCAATCTGCATCCCAGAAAATCTTCCTGCAGCTCTACTGTGCTCCTCGGGAATAGCACCTGAAAGCCCACCACGATCACACACTGCCCCAAAGACATCACTGGTGACACAAGGGCAGCAGTGGAAGATCCAGCACCTCACCAGAGCTTGGACCAATGCAGAAATATTTGTGCCCCTGGCCACCATCAAGCGTTCCCCATGCCCAGGTCTCCAAGGTGGTCTGGCAGCTGTGGCTGGGAGAGTCCAGCCACATCTTCAGCACAGAAGCACGGTCTTCCTCCCCACGTGCAAACTTGGACATGAAGTGAAATACAGCAGTGTCCAGTGAGCAGCTCTCTTACCCTTTTTGCGACTTTCTAGGACTGTTCTTGAAACCATAGGGTTTAAATATTTCATGCTGCAATGCAGCACACCAGCTGACATCTCAGGAGGGATTTTTTGAACTGGCATAAATTAATTATCACTCATACCCACAGATCATTTCTTCACCAGGCTTGGACAATTTATTCATTAACTACCAGGTAAAAATGATTTTATTTTTCCTAACAAAAGCTATTTTTTCAGTTAATATTGTATATGAATAAGTGGGTTTTAGTATTATTTTCCATAGATCAAGTATTTTATTTAGGATTCCTTGAAGCTTAAACCTCAAACACTAACACTAGGTATGAATACTTTGGGTTTGGATTTCAATTCAGGTGGCATGAGAAACCAAGAAGCATGGGAAAGCTGAAGCTTTCTATTAAGACTTATATTTTTTTAATAAAAAAGGGACAAGCAAGGAAGGAGGGATGGAGGCGCTGCCATCTGCATCTAGAAATGGATAGATTGTGGAGAGATTGTCTCTGGAGAATAGCCATGAGCAGGTTGAAAGCTTATGGGTAAGAATTAGAGACTGAGGCAACAAAAGGGAGCCTTGTGGTTGGTGTTTACTACAGGCCAGGAAATGGAAAGGGCAAGGAAATGCACAGGCATTGCAAAAAGGGACAGGTATCCTGGGAAGAGGGATACCTATTCCCAGGGATGATGCCCAGTTGTGCAGAGATGGGGTCAGGAAGGCCAAGGAGCAGCTGGTGCTGAACTTGGCAAGGAATGCAAAGATAATGAGAAGGGCTTCTATGGGTATGTCAGCCAGAAAAGGAAGGTCAAAGAAAGCATACCCTGTGATGAACATGACTGGCAAACTGGTAACAAAGGAGGAGAAGGCTGAGGTACCCAACAACTGTACTAATACAGGCTGAGAGATGAAGAGAGTGGAGAAAGACTTGGGGGCACTGATGAATGAAAATCTGGACATAAACTGTCCACATGCACTCAGACCAGAAAGCCTGGGCTGCACCAAAAAGACTGCGGGCAGCAGGTCAAGGGAGGTGATTCTCTCCCTCTACTCTGCTCTTGTGCGACCCCACTTGCAGTACTGCATCCAGATCCGTGGCCCCCAACATAAGAAAGACAAAGACCTGCTTGAGCGAGTCCAGAGGAGAGCCATGGAGATGATCAGTGGTGTTGGAACACTTCACCTATGAGGAAAGGCTAAGACAACAGGGGTTGGTCAGCCTGAAGAAGAGAAGACTCTGGAAGTACCTTATTGCAGGCTTTCAATACTTAAAGAGAGGGACAGACTTTTTAGTAGAGCCTGTAGTGATAGGATAAGGTTTTAAACTGAAAGAGAGTAGATCCAGACTAGATATAAAGAAGTTCTTTTATGATACTGACACAGGTTGCCCAGAGAGGTGATAGATCTGCCATCCCTGGAAACATTCAGTGTCAGGTTGGACAGGGCTCTGAGCAACCTCATCTTGCTGAAGGTGTCCCTGCTCACTGCCAGAGGGTTGGGCTAGATGACCCTTAAAGGTCCTGTCCAACCCAAATGATTCTATGAGTCTATGATTGATGCCAGAACAAACATGTTTGATATGCCATGAAAACTGACTTCCTGGGTTCAGCAAAAAGAAAGGCAGCAGAATCAATGGCCCATGTACTGCAGTTGGTACTGGGGAAGTGCAGGGCTGGGAACAAACACCCGCAGAAAATGAAAAATAGGAAGGTGCAAAGCTCATGGGTTTTGCTGATGTGCACTGGTGAATGTTAAAAGAACTTGCACCGTGTTACACAAAGTGTACACGCTGTCATGGCCACGCACAAGTCAGAAATGAAACTGAGAAAGTAATAAACCCAAGTGTACCTGCTCCATGTCTGGATGGACAAACTCCCCTCTGGGCCCTACCAGCACACCTGAAATTTAATAACCCTGTAATGTTCTGCTGAGCACAGGCTTCCAGCTGTGGCATTGACTTTCTACCATGCTAGAGTTTATAACCATTAAACTCTGTTAAGGCTGGAGTTGGAAGGGTTTTCTCTGGACAGACGTTAACTGTCCTTTTCCAGTCCCAGCTCCTGGGGAGAATTAGCCAGGTAACCTCAGGGACTTGCAAACACTAGGGTGTACTGCCTGCACAGACCTGCCCGGACTGCCAGGACCAGAATCTGCCACCCTGTAACACGCCGCGGATGCACAGCGACTCTCTTCCTTACTTTCAAAACAACTATCTAACTATCTGAATGCACTCTAATCACAGGAGCTTTGACAGTATTTGCACACTTCTTACTTTTGCAAATGTCAAGACCACTAAGGGATTAACACTAACATTTTATAATTACATCATTCCTGCTTCTCAGCAGTTCATAAAAAACCCTATTTATGCTACAGGAATTGGACTTTTTTTTCTCTTTAGCCGGACTGTGAGCTCAAGCACAGCCAAACCAATTATACCCAATCCTCAAATGGCAAACATGCAAACAAAAATATTTGCAGCAAAGCAAGGGAAGTGCCAGATTTCTTTATAATGGAACAAAAAAACCAGGGGTCGCAGTATTTTAAAGTGCTTTGATTAAAAGTTGTAACTCTCCATGGGACAATATGTCAGGTATTACTGCAAGGTCAGCTCCACGGAAGGAAGTTGATCCACATTCAACCTCCGATTTTGCAGCAATGTATGTCCTTATGTCACTACTTGGGACTACTGCAGTACAAAGCCGGCGTACCATGTGTTCAATTTGTCCTTTGGTAGATTCATAAGGCAGCAAGAACAGCCTCAGGGAAGGCACAGCCACACCACGAGATTCACAGAAGAGATGGAAGAAGCTGCTGAGCTTTCTCTTTGGAATATGCTTGGAAGACAACAGCAGCAGCAGAAGAAAAGTGGCTCCCTAGGGAGGAACATGGACAATAAAGCAGCCCCCAGCAATGAACCCAAGTTGCAACAATAGCACATCATCACAAGTTGATTATGGTCCATGATTCGCTGGAAAGATGCCCAGTGGAATGCTGGCCATCAGTCAGCTGAACATGAGCCAGCTTGTGCCCAGGGGGCCAAAAAGGCCAAGAGCATCCTGACCTGTATTAACAATAGTGTGGCCAGCAGGTCTAGGGAAGGGATTGCCTCCCTGTACTAGCTGAGTACTTCCCCTTGAATACTGTGCCCAGTTTTGGGCCCCTCACTACAAGACAGACATTGAGGTGCTGGAGTTTGTCCAAAGAAGGACAATGAAGCTGGTGCAGAGCCTACAGCACAAGTCTTATGAACAGCAGCTGAGGGAACTGGGATCGTTGAGTTTGGAGACAAGGAGGCTGGTGGGGGGGACCTTCTCACTCTCTACAACTACCTTAAAGGAAGCTGCAGCAAGGTAGGTGTCAGTCTCTTCTCCCAAGTATTAAGTAATAGGACAAGAGGAAACAGCCTCAAGAATGGATATTAAGAAAAATTTCTTCAGCATAAGGGTTGTCAAGCATCAGATGGGGCTGCCTAGGGAAGTGATTGAGCCACCACCCTTAGAGCTATTTAAAAGATGTGTAGACGTGGTGCTTAGGGACATGGTTTAGTGGTGGGATTGGCAGTGCTGGGTTAACAGTTGGACTCAATAACCTGAAAGGTCTTTTCCAATGTAAATGTTTCTATTCTATGTTTCTCATTGCAATGAAAGATCCATCCAAGATCAAATTGGGTGTCTGGAAATCCCCAATGTGTCTGGCTGCTGCAAGCTGAACGCTGATGATATGAAGAGTGTAGTATATAGTTATACAGAAACACCATTTGTACCCTTATAGTCCAATTGCATAATTGCATTGGCATGTAAAGAGGCTCTCAGCAGGGTGCTCAGTGGGCACTCTTTAATAGTTCCTTCAAACTTGCAAAATAAGGATCTGAACGGCTGATACGCAGTGAAGCTTGAAATGTGAAAACAGCAACCAAAAAGTTCAATATGCAGTTAACCATAAAAGCAATACTGCCTCAGTTTTTAGGAGCATTTATAATACAATGCCTGAGCTGATTTAATAGTATGGAAAAGACAGCAACTGGCAATGTCTCTCAGAGGAGCAGAACAAACACAGATGTATCTGAGTCACATACATGTGACAAAACCAGTAAGTGTTAAATAAATGATCAAGATGGTAAAGATTTTCAAAAACTGGCTAGAATTTCTGAAGATGTTTGGGGCAGACAAGTTGTAAGAGGCCTGTTTCCCAGGATGCACTCAGTAGCCTTCCTCTGACAGCAGTGTCACTGCATGGTATCTCCAATCAAGCACACATGAACTATGACAGCCTCCGTGACTGTGGGTTTTGATGCCGGTCACCAGAAGGAAGAGGTGCTCAGAGGTGATGGTCTTCAGTCACAGGGATGCTCGGCCTCAAGTTTGCTGGGACACAGACTGGTCTGCCCATTTCTGAGACCTAAGTGCAGCCTGAGCTCACCCAGATTCAACTTCATTTGGGGTATATTGTACTAATTTTTAAGAAAGTCCTTTCAGGATTGTCCCATTTCTTTGCTACCAAAAGAATTATGAACTGTGTGGGAAAGGACAGTTAGAACCCTGCCCTCACTGAGTATTTGATCATTTCTAAAATGGTGGAAAACCATGCACATGCAAAATAGAGAAAATCAAAAAGGTGAAGGGCCTCAGGGTGGGAGAAATTCATGGAAAAGCTTCTGTCTTTGAGTCATGATAGAAAGACAGCTTCAAATTTTCTGGGATAATCCAGATTAATCCTTGTTCATCTTCTTTCTCTTCCTTCACCTCTCTTAACCCGCCGTCTCCTCTCCAGAATAGCTCAAGCTAAGTTCATTCTCACACATGCAAGTTTATTTCCCTCTTCTGAGTAGAAGCAAATGAATTTTATTTTCATGGCTCACTTTCCCAATGCCTTCTGCACGGTCTGATACATTAATTCGGATTATCATTCTGTGCACTTTTTGCATTAATTCTCAACTGACTGACCCTCTTCATCTGTAATTATTACCATGAAGGTTTTGAATATCATTAAACTCTTCTCACCAACTGCATTAACTTTAAAAGGTAATTTGATTAATTCTACAAGCCACTGGTAGATGGAGATTTAACGCCTCATGGAATTTCTGCATTATCTGTATTTTGCAGCAACTAGATCTGAAAGATAACCGAAATCCTTGGAGACAAGATGAAAAAGGTTTGTTGTTTTTGTGAAAGATTTTAAGTAATTTCGTTAAGCTTTAAAAACAGTGTTCTAAATTGTTTTTCCCAGAATTACAAACAGATCATTCCTCTGCATTCCCCTGCAGTACTGATTTAATAACTTTTCATTTCTGTGAAACGCATATATTTCCAGAGCTCAGCCAAAGGTTCTTCACTTGGGAAAACACAATGACTGTGAGGCAGCAAAAGTTATCAACTGATAAATTGTGGAACAATATAGCCTGCCAAAATAGTCAACATGTAAAGACTTCACCTAACCTCAAAACTTCTTGGAGACCAAAGAGGCATGTTAATGCAGTTTCAGTGACTAGCTTCACATACAGCTGTTGAGTTGCGTGTTTAAATAAAAGTGCTGGAGGATGGTGATGGTGTAAAAGATGGCACACAGCGTTACTGAGCAGCAATGTGTTGCACTGATGACACAGTGTAAGGAATTGCAGACAATAATTCTCTAGCAGAGATTTCCCACTTCTCCTCCACAGGCATGTCTGATGGCCACACTGGCAATCAGCTCTTTTCTGTGTGCATTAATTCAAGGGTAGCAGAAAGCAATATTCATTAAAATTTCATAAATGTTAATAACAGCTCAAATTACAGATTAGAGCAGGGAATTAAGGCTACATGCTTTCTTGCATGGCATATATTGAAGGGCAGCAGAAACAGAAATGCCTCAAGGAGCAGGCGTTAATGGAGGCAGCATGTGTAGAAACTGTCCTTCTAACCCATGCCAGAGCACATCAGCTCCAAAGACAAACTGCTAACCCACTGAGGCAGAGCTGCTGCAGAAAGGATGAGTTGAAGGGACAGCTGCTCCGCAGGGAAGTGCAAATTCATCCCGATTACCATTGTAGAGGAGAAAAACACCCTATTCTTTACTGCGACATGCTAATTAGGAGGCTTACAAACAGGGTGAGCTGGTGCCCAGCAGTGGCAGTGGCCATCACAAGAGCAGAAGCATCTAGTTAGCCCTCAGAAAAATCCCCCTAACTATGCATGAATGGAAGGATTTCTGCCAGGGCTGGAAGGTGCTCCTGTCCCTTTGCCATCCCTCTTTCTTCCAGCAGGAAAAGAGTGGTGGCATGGAGGAGGCTGTTGCACAGCTGTGGATCTGTCTCAGCATGCAGCTGGTTATGTAGGCAATGGGGCTTTTTTACTCTAGAGAAACCTTCAAAATATAAGTTTAGTTTTTAATGCTGTAGATCTTGCAGCGGCAAATACACTCTCTGGTATGTCAGCTATTATGGAGAGCAAGCTGCAGAGTGTTGTTGTATTTATTTCATATGAAGTTTATTTCATATGAAGTAGTAGTCTCTGGCTACTAATTGCAATAATTGTCAACGACCCTTCAAACTGAAACATCTAATTAATATGAGGCAAGGAAACAAGGCTTAAGGCTATGTCAACACAAAGTAAAATTCTAGGGCACAGGCACATGTACTGGCCTGTCACTGTCATCATTTTTCACTGTTACTTTAATTACTGGCATAGTTTTCGCATGATCATATGTTTTTCTCCCATACAATGCCTAGGAATGGTTCGAGGCTTAGCAAGCCAACACCAGTTCAGGTAGGCTGTTGGATGTGGTCTGGCAGATAAGCTATGTTTGCAAGTCATGTCCAGCCAGTTGGCCACATGAATGGTCCGTGGCTCATTTTAGTTACTGGCACAGATCCACTGATTAGAGGATGCAACAAAGGGAAAAGGTGATCACATCTGAAAGGATGATGACTTAAGAAATACCTTCCTAGTCTGTGCTTCATGATTTTCCAATCTGGTATCCCAAATGAATGATTTTTTAATTTATTCTTTTTCTTAATTGGGCTGTCTCCGGCTTAGTCAGGACAAAATCTGCTTCTCACATTTATGTTGACAATTATTCCATAATAACAGGGACCTAGGGCTTTCTGTGCATTTGCTACTTGGCCACAAGAACAGCTTCAACTCCACCCTTAGTTACCATCCATGTATGTTGAAACTAGTCTTGTAGTTGCTATCTCTACAAGCCAATTAAACATCTGCTAATGAGCCCTGTTCTTAGATCAATGCAGAGAAATTGATCTATGGAAGTAAGTCAGGATTTCTTACTGACCAGCCTGGTTTTGTTCTTAGCTGAGGAGAGGACAGCGTGCATTTGTTCTGCCCTATTCCAAAAAAAGAGTCTGACTGTTTCAAACTGTGTTCACTATTCATTTAAATGTGTTGACACGTCAGTTCCATAAAGCAGTGTATTAAAATGCCTAATCATACTTCATTTACTGCGTGTACCTCACTTTCTAAGATACATGGTGTTATTTCTGCTTCCTGACTCAACCAGTTTAAACAGCAAAATAATAGATGATGGACAAAATACTTCAGAGACAAATTTTTGGATAAATAATCCTGCTTTGTTTGATAAAATATATTTTCAATTAAGATAGTTTAGCTCATTAATTTTCAGTGTCAATGCAGTGAAATGGTCACAAGCAGGAAAATGAGTCTTTTTCCAGGCCTGCATTTCTGTTATTCTGTAACATATTCCCGTATCAATCAAGTCTTGGAAACAGCAGTGTGTCAGATATTTACAGACAAAAATATCTACAGCAAATTTGCACAAATAGAAAATCATTATCTTCATTAAACTTCAATGTTGTTTGAAATTCCTAATTTTTTAAAATGTACACACTGTCAGCTATGTGGCATTCCTACTGGATATAGAGCTTATACAGAAACATGATGCTCTTGAGTTCTCCTGAAAAACTCTGGATGATATTTGTAAAGATCTGAGACATCAATAAATATATTAAGGAGTGGAAACAACAAGTGCTTATTTCCAGTGCCAATCAGTCTCCTTTTTTTTGCCAATTCAAGTGCCTATATGCATATACACTTCTTTCAGCAAGCTTCAGCTGCAGTGGCACTCAAATTACACTGCAACAATGATTTGCCTTGAACACATGAAAAGAAAATGTAAGAAGTTCAAAGTTAAAGAGCAAAATGCTGGTTTCAGAATACATTTCATAAGGGTTTGTATTACAAGTGGGATGGAGCATGGTGGCAGGAGGACTGAGAAGGAAGGCTGCCATCACAGGGCTGGTGGGACCCACAACAACATCACACAGCCCACCCTGCAGCTTACCCCTCTCAGCTATGTCCCCTTTCCTGTATTCACCTCTTTATTTCTCTCCTTTCCAGCAGATCATAACAGAGACTTAGCAATTCACCTGCAATTACTTTCTGCTTTTCTAAAGCCCTTACTACTGATGGGGTTACCTCAATACACATCACATAAATTAACCAGGGATCAGTTTCCCCGCAGTCACCACAAGGCATGGGTTAGAAAAGGTAGCTTACAAGTCTCTTCACAGCCTTTGCATCAGCTGGCTTGCAATTAAGTCTCCCCTTAAAGCATCTTTGAGTATTACTATTTTTTTAAATGTTATACCATGAGTTATGGGCATTGCAATACTGGTTTTATGCAGATTTTAAACATCTGAATGTGGATTTCACAACAGACAGCTTTTTGTAATGGAATACGAATGAGTGGGACCTGGTTTTAATGTTGAGTGTTGAATACATGTAGGGGAAAGACTGGACAATGGTAATATATTTATTATATATTAGAATGTATTTTCTGATCACTTTGCAGACTACAGCAAAATCCAAGCCAATGTATACTTAATGCTAAACTGATCCCTTTCAAAAATTTTTGTCCAGATGGGAGAGAAAAATAAACCAGGTTACTGAGGTACAATACGTTCCCTAATCTCCCTTAAAGTGGAAGCAATCTCATCTAAAGTAAGAGTTTTTAAGTGGTTTTGGGTACAAAGGAGATGCATGTAACTGCTGGAAGAGCCAGGAGCAGGAAAATGAACAAAATGCTGGTAATGAAGTGCTTATGCAGCAACTGCACTGTGCTGTGAAACAAGCGCAGGTCTTAAATTAGCCAAACATCTTCAACCATGGCCAACACTTTCAAATTTGTGGGATTATTTACAAATATGAAATACTCTGAATGTACTGTTTGTCAAAAACTATTTTCATGCTGTTGTTTTTGAAAACTTTTGTACTGCAAGAAGCAAGGAGACATTTGTTGCACTTCACTACCACATTCCATTAATGTAAGGTATGGGTACAAATACCCTCAGCATTAGGCATTCAGAAAACAAGAGCTTCAGGCCATCTTCATAAGAGAGACCTTATCAAGGGAGTCACTGGGACTGACTAGACACCAAAATATTTTTATCCCTGACCTAAGTCATACAGAGCTGCTGTGGAAATATATGCAGCAAGTTACCTCAGGTAAGGATTTGGGTGCATTAAGGAATGCCTGGATTTAGGCATCATCTAATGTAAAACATAAGTGGTTCCATTTACCTCTGCCAGGGTGGCTGATTGTCACTGTTCCACTTGAATGCCTGTAAGCTTTTTCATCTTACCTACAGAGGCAGACTATCATGGGCAGCAAACTGCTCCAACAATCCCTAAAAGCTCTAAATCTATACCGTAGTAAAAAACGCTATTAAGTTAAACCTGCATTTTTCTGAACATTAGGTATACACACAAACTGCCAAAAATAAAAGGAAAATCAAACAAATACAAGGATCATGGAGAAAGTTTGTTCCGAACATAACCTGGCCAGTATAAGAAGAGGGAGTGAAGGCAATGGAGAAGACATGATGGTAGACATGTAGATGTCATACCCTGTCACACTTATCTCTTCATAGTTTTGTTGCTTTGAATGATATCACGCTTCACAAAATCGGTCAGTTTCCTACTTGAGAGCAGTATTCTGTTTTCGAGAAACTGAAGAAAAGCTTTGCCTTTGGTTTTGTTGTGCATCTTGCTGTTCTGCATCAATACTGGATCCTCGATGACCTGGATGGAGGGCTACAGCGTACCCTCAGCGAATTTGCTGATGATGCAAAGCTGGGGGCAGTGGCTGATACACCTGAAGGCGGTGCTGCCATTCAGGGGGACCTTGATAGGCTGGAGAATTTGGTGGAGAAAACCTAGTGAAGTTCAACAAGGGCAAGTGTAGGGTACTGCACCTGGGGAAGAGCAACCCCAAGTACCAGCACAGGTTGGGGGCTGACCTTAAGAAAGCAGTTCAGCTGAGAAGGACCTGAGACTATTGGTGGATAAGTTGACTATGACCTGGAAGTGTGGCCTTGTGGGCAGGAGGGCTAATAGTAACCTGGGTTGCATTGGGAGGAGTGTGGCCAGCAGGTCCAAGAAGGCGATCCTCCCCATCTATTGACCCTGGTGAGGTCACATCTGGAGTACTGTGTCCAGTTCTGGGCTCCTCAGTACAAGACAGGCAAGGAGCTACTGGAGATTGTCCAGTGGAGGGCCACAAGGATGATCAGGGGTCTGGAGCATCTCTTTTATGAGGAGAGATTGCGGGAGAAGACTGAGAGGGGATCTCATTAATGCAGATGAATATCTCAAAGGCGGGTGCCAGTAGGATGGTGCCAAACCCAATGACAGGATGAGGAGCAGTGGCCATAAACTAAAACACAAGTTTCACCTCAGCATGAGGAAGAGCTTCCTGACATTGAGGGTGGTAGAGCACTGGAATGGGCTGCCCAGGGGGGTTGAGGAGTCCCCCTCTCTGGAGACATTCAAAACTCACCTGGATGCGATCCTGTGTAACCTGCTCTAGGTGGCCCTGCCTTGGCAGGGGGGCTGGGCTGGATGATCTCCAGAGGTCCCTTCCAACCCTAACAATTCTGTGATCTTGTTTTCTTCTGTGTGTTAAATGTAAGGTATTGATATTTCTTAATGGCTGTATTTAATAACTGTTGTCCCTTCACACATGCAGGAGAGCAAAGGTACAATTCCCTGATTCCATAACTTTGGACCTCAGAGGATAATGGCATTATCTAAAAATCTGTAGCTTTTCTAAGTTAAATGCATTCCATTTTGCTGTCATTTTGTCAGCTTTTTAGTGCACTGTCACCAAATTCATCTTCCTTAACAAAACCTTCGCCAGGACGGAAATCAGTACTCAGTACTAAGAAAAGCACAACAGCATGCTGAGTCTTCTGACAATAAAGGAAAGCACAAAATTCATATTTCTAGTAGTTGTATCTTTACAACAGCATTTAAAGACACGGGTGAATTCCCAGTATATAAACAAGCATTTACTACAAATACAATAAAATATTTATAGCATTGAAAAGTCATTCAAAACCCTAGAAAATATCTTAAGCTTCAATATCAAGTATAAATGAATGCATAAATAGAAAAGTTATGTCTTACTTTAATTGCATTCCTAATTTACAACATGTTCTGCAGCTTTTAAATAGTATTAAGAAGTTAATTGAAAGAACAGAACATTTTAATAGTTTAAAAGGCTTCGTGATTAATTTATAGAATCTATCTCATTTTTACTGCAAACCTTGCACAGGTGAACTGCTCCACAAATGATTTCAGATTGCTCACAGAAGTTTTCTTGGCTAATGAACTTTGACAAAGATCAACCGGATACCTTGGATCAGATTTGGATCAGGTATGTAACATGAGCAGCTTGTGTAAAATGTCGTGTAATCTCTGGTATCCCAGTGTTTTTGCAAGAGGATCAGAATTTTAATATATGCCCATTCTGAAGTTCACTCAATGGGAAAATAGCTGGGTTTTGCAATCTACCTAAATCTTCCTATACTCGTCTAGTTGGTGGTGGCTGTCACTGAATGTTTTTGCTGCCAGATCAAACTTGTGAAAATAAAGAGGCTGACAAAAGTAACAGTTTCAGGTGTCTAAGATATCTAAGCACAATGTTAGCTAAAGGAATTCATCACATCATCTTCTGAAAATGGGACCAAACTGGGAAGTCCTTGGAGAGGTCTCCCACTGAGGGCATTCTCAGTTGCCATGAGGACCAATGCAGAAACGAGGTAGGTGCTGAAGTTCAGGACAATCTGTGTGGGGGAGGACAGAGATGGAAGGCAATGGGATAAGTTCTTGAGCCCAGGGTGATGGTATGGCACTGGGGAACGTGAAAGTAGAGCTGCTGTGTTTAGCAAAGCCCACCACAGCCAGAGAAGACACCGAATACAGGCACTGGGAAGTAGAGGTTGTGCAGAGGAGGCTGTGGCAGCACCAGCAAATTTTCAAAGCGATTAGGCAGGACCATCAGTGGATGGTGAAGGGGAGTAGGCAGGGAATGCTGGAGAAAGACGCCAGGCTAGTGTGCTCTCCCCAAGTCCTTTTGCCGCCACAGAGGGTGGGGTGACCTGGACCCCTTTTCTTCATACGATGGCATTTCTTATATTCATATTTTCAAATTTGAGATGCCAGAATGAAATGCCACCAAGCAGAAAAGATAAAAACTAACATCACAGCCTCACAAGAACTAATCAGAGCTAGAAACCCCAGGAAACAGCCTGGATATGCAGCAATTTTGTCCCAGAGCCATTCACCGAAGCTCATGGGTTGTGAGTGCAGATAAACAGCATAGCTGGCCTTGGTGGGAAACTGCTCTCACAGCAATCTCATCCCCCATGCTGTGGGGTTACTGGTACAGACTCATTCACTCACAGGGGACCATCAGCATCTCAGTTACAGCTGGCAACACAGAAAAAGCACTTTTCATTGCAAGAGAAGCCTCACTGCAAAATTACTTTCTACAGCCCTGAAAATCTACCTTGGGATACTGCCAGGGCTAAGGACACCTTTGTCCCATCTATACCTCTTCTGCTGTCTGTTCACACTCAAGCCCAGTGCAGAGGCACTGAACACATTTTCAGGGATGCTTGATGTGGCTGGAGGGGGAGTGCAGCCCAGGTGATCAACACACAGGCTCCTCTCCGAACTACAAAGGCACAAATGCTGCGCTGGAGCCACCAGCCCCAGCAAGACAGAGCAGGCAGGGATGCTCCGGGATAGGCCATCCCCTGAACCATGCCCAGGCTATGCCTGGAGAGCTTTGCCGAGTGGCTGGAAAGCAGGCAGAGATTGCATGACACAAGCAGTACCCTGCTCACCTTCCCCAGCCATGGCCTAGTGACAGTGCCTGGCTGGCTCACTAGTGGGTTTCCCCCTTGCTTATTAAATCTTCTCTTTCTCCATACAAGCTGTCCTCAGAAAGCAGTGGAAACTGTTGAGGGCAATGCCTCCCTACTCCTGATGTCCCCCATGCTTTGGCTGCCTCTTTGGCATAGCAGAGAACAGCTCTGTTCCCACTGCAACAAGGGTAGAATCTATCTTTTAATGTAAAAATAATAATAGCAGTATATTTCTGCAGAGAACAGAACACTGTCAACATTATATAACATGAATAGGATCTTCATCAGGAAAGGCATTGTGATGGGGCTTAAATAATTCTTTATACTCTGAGTATTATCTATTCAGAATTCTGACTGTAATCTGAATTTTCTTCTGCTCTGATCTCCTAAACAGCTTTCACTAATATGCTAGAGCAGCCCAAGTGCATTTGAAGTCTTTTAAAAGCAACTTGCCCTGTTTCCAGGGTAAAGCACCACCAGGGAGTGGTGCAGGGTGGAGGAAAGCCTCACACCAGCTCAGGAGAGGTCAAGAACTTGTTTTACCCACTGTTTCTTGATGGCCGAGGAACAGGTTTCTTATTCAGCTGCAAACAGGGAAAGCTGTATGGATTGTGTGTTCTGGAGACCTCAACACAAAAAGGACATGCAACTGTTGGAACAAGTCCAGAGGAGGGCCACAAGGATGATCAGGGGACTGGAGCACCTCCCGTATGAAGA
>JAOEHY010020891.1:0-24271 GCA_025447955.1 Psilopsiagon aurifrons
GAGGCACTGGAATGAGTTGCCCAGGGAAGTTGTGAATGCTCCATCCCTGGCGGTGTTCAAGGCCAGGTTGGACAGAGGCTTGGGTGATATGGTTTAGTGTGAGGTGTCCCTGCCCATGGCAGAGGGGGGATGGAGCTAGATGGTCTTAAAGTCCTTTCCATCCCTAACACTTCTATGATTCTACGATTTATTTCTATGCTTGAAGGGGAAGGTGTGGGGTGGGCTGTGGTTTAATTGCTGCCCAGTCTGTTGCATTCCTGTGTGACACCCTGTCATGGTTTGAGCCCAGCTGTAGCACACAGACACTGTGGTGATGTACCACACAGCCACTTTGTCATTCCCCACTCCAGGGGAATGGGGAAGAGACTCAGAAAATAGATAAAAACCCATAAGTTGAGAGAAGAACACTTCAATAGCTGAAATGAAAGTAAAATATAAAAATTATTATTATTATTGGAAAGAGATACCATTCTGATATTATTATAGCAAATACATTTGTTTTATTATTGTAGGAAAGAGATCACCTAAGAGATGCACAGTACAACTGCTCAACACCTATTGACCAAAGCCCATCCCTAAGCAGTGATCATCCCCCCCAGAAAACTTTCCTCAGTTTCTATACAGGACATGACGTG
The DNA here is from genome assembly GCA_025447955.1 of Psilopsiagon aurifrons. Classification (NCBI taxonomy): domain Eukaryota; kingdom Metazoa; phylum Chordata; class Aves; order Psittaciformes; family Psittacidae; genus Psilopsiagon; species Psilopsiagon aurifrons. The sequence continues at coordinate 636 of JAOEHY010020891.1, forward strand.
CTGTGATACAGAATACCCCCTTGGCTAGTTTGGGTCAGCTGTGCTCCCTCCTGGCTTCTTGTGACCCTCCTCACTGACAAAGCATGAGAGACTGAAAAGTCATTGATCAGCCAAAGCATTACTTAGCAATAACTAAAACATCGGTGTGTTATCAGCATTGTTCTCAAGCTAAATCCAAAACAGCACTGCACCAGCTATTAGAATGAAAATCAACTCCATCCCAGCTGAAACCAGGGCACAAGCCTAGCTATATGATACTTGAAGCAAGTTCCATAAAAAAACAGTAATACAACTTGCATTTTTTAAAAATAAATAGCACAAAGAATTAAAAAGATTGTGTTTGCATACTTTTATAGGCAAAGCTCAAAGTTTAGGAACAGCAGCTTCCAGCTATACAAATGGGAGAGGGTGGTGGTTTGGGTGGATGAGTTCTGTGACTGAGGGTGGGCTGTGGGGCTGAGGGCCTGCTTGGTTTTCCTTCTGAGATTAGGAGGGATTTGATCTGTTCAGAAAAGCTTTTCTTGCTTAGTGACCATGCTGAAGTACAATTAGCACAAAAGATCTAGGAAAAACACTGAAGGAAAACCTGTTCTGCTGAGGGACTGGGCAACAGGAGTCAAGCACACCTCTGGGGGCAGGTTTGCTCTCACAGCTGCAGCTGTGAAGTATTTGTGCCATCCATACACACAGCTCCTGCAAGCTGCTGTGCCCACCATGCACAGGGACTCTCTGCTCGTCCTGGGTCCAAGCCCTGGCTGTCATCATCAGCCTCCTGCTACCTGCAGCCCTGCTGGAAGCAGCTCTGCCTCTCCAAGTGCCAGAACTTGAAATGTGCTACGTTCTGCCAGACATTAGCTGCGTCCCTGCCAAACATCATTTTCCTGATAAGCTGCAGGTTCCTCTACAAATCATTTTGTGCTCTTCTGCTGGGTAATCTTTGTAAATACATTTCCCACATGGGGAGATGTGTTTCACTATATAGTGCAGCAATAAATGATGCAGCACCTTAGCTGCCCTAAAAGAGCACAATGAGACAGCAAATACATTAGGTACATTATTTATAAGGATAGCTGTACTTTCCCTGAAACGGCTAGCCCTTGGGCTGGCCAAGTGATAAGCGAATACCCAAACAATACACGTAAAGGCCAGTGGCTGAAGTTAGGTGTGTGTGATACAAGCATCATGTGGCCTGGGGGACGTGTCAGGTAAGTGATGCTTTCCCAAGCCTTTTAGGAGGAAACATTTCTTTTGCTGCCAGCACAGAGATGATGACAAGTGAAGCGTTTTTCTTCTCTAAGTTGGTTTGCCTTGGCAGATTATTTTTCTCTTTCTCTGCTGCTGTTTTTTCCCTTCTAATGTCTGCATTTTAGATTAGGATTATTTTCCCACAGTAAAAAAAAAAAAATTATAAAAAAAATTGAACCAAGTCTCCTGTGACTTGCAAAATATCTCATTGGTTGTATAAACACATCCCTTTGAGTTCCTGGACCATTTCTGTTGCAGACAGGAAAAACAAAATTGAGTGACTTGCCATAATACTGCCAATTGGTTTAAGGACTAACAGTTCTCTGGCATTTAATTCTCCAATTACTGAAGGAATCCTGATTAAACTTAGCAGCTGAGCTGGAAGTTCTGTCTCTCAAATCATACCTGCTCCAAAGCAAAGGAGATGCACAACACCTTATGCTGAATGCCCTCAACAGAGACCCTGTCAGCAAAGCCCCGTAGAAATGCATGCAGTTGAGAGACAATAGCCTGGGAGTTTTCCTTGGTTTCTCATCAGATAGAGCAGCTCAGAGCCTGAGCCAACATTGAATGTGGCCACTATAAGCATTTTCTATATTTTCTTAATTATCCTCCTCATGCATATTGCCTCAGTGCTGTTTCCAGGCTGAAAGTCAAAACCAAAGCACTGTTCCAGCTACTTAGAAGGGGAAAAACGACTGCTACTGCTGAACCCAGGCCATAGGGCATCACAGGATAAAGAGCAATGTGGATCCCCAAACCCAGCCTTTTCCAGCAAGCAGTGCCTGGATTCAAATGGGAATGCAGATCTAGCTGTTCTGGCTCATCCTCACTTCAGGGGTTGAAGTGGGATTGCTCCATCTGAGGATCAGATTCGAAAGGATGCTGCAAACCAGCCTGTAAAAATAAAGGCCATAATAATGTCTGATAGCCAAGTGGTATTGTTCCCCTACATCAGTGTTGTGTGCATGCAGTGTGTCACTAGAGAGAGGCAGTACTCGGGGACTCAGCACAGGCATGCAACAGGGGATTTAGAGAAGGAATTATCCTTAAGGTCTCACTTGAGCGATAAGTCTGCAACTGCACACCTGACATATGAGACACCACTGGCTGCGCTATGAGGTGCTTGCTCTAACCAGTTCTCACTGTTCACATACTACATGTTAGTCTCATTTCACCATTGACTTTCTTGCAGCACAATCCGTGGCATTGTAGGTTAATTTAATAAAGCATGCATAATACGATTCATATGAGATTTTTGGTCTGCATTTTGTTCAACATGACAGAGATGTCTGAAGTTATTACACGGTGTTCTGTTTGCGAATCATCAAGCAAAACAGGATAATAAAAGGATAATTGTTGCAAGCTTCCTTCCTTATTCCCATTAAGATGGTAAAACTCAACTCAAACTGGAATCTCACAGGATGTTTACCACTGGTTTTGATAGGGATTGCATGAAACTGGTACTCTAAATGAAACTAATCTGGGTTGCAATATTAAAAATTCAGCTATCAATTTTTTATTTCCATGTAGTAACTTATTTGGTGGGGAAAAACCACACAGGATTCTTTTTTTTTTTCATCCTCACTCAATTCCTAGTGTTAATACCCACTATATACATTGCCAAACCCAATTATCTTTCTTGAGGGTGCAGTATTGGGTTATGCTGGTTTTATAGAGCAATGGGAGCAAGTAAATGAAGTACAGAATGGAAAATCCTTGCACAGAGAATACAGCTACTCCTCTGCATTTGAGCTGTGCTGCTTCTGATGCTCCAGGAGACTCTGACAGTGGCAGCATGCAAAGGCCAGCCAAGACTCTTTACCGAGTGACACATTGTCTAACTTTGGACCTGCAAAACAAGCACTTGTCTTACAGGTTCTGCATGGAGAGATGAATTTGTTAGCTCTTCTTTAAATCAGCTGCTTTGTTTCCTGGTCATATTAGATCCCTAGATCCAGACTACCTATTCATTGCTTGCAACCTGGGGAGCAACTATCTCAAGAATCAGTGTGCAGCATTGAACTCCTCAAACTGATGGAGACCCATTCCGTTAAGTCTCTGTAACAGCATCAGGCAGTGCGCAAACCCGACAGCTCGTATCGGGGAGCAGTCAGGCCACCTCAGCAGGCTGAACTACCTTAGATCCACTGCTGCACAAGTATTACTGGCTCACTTTTACATGTCTGGCCTTGGGGATTTGGTATCAGTTTTCTTCTGCATGGGAAGATGTTACCAGACTGTTTTGCCATTAGTTATCAAAGAAAGAGCAACGGCTGTTTGCCTTTTGCAGGCAAAAGTCTGTTGCCTTTAGCAAGGATTTAACTCACAGGAGCTTCCCCTTCCTCATTTCTGTGGGCAGAAAGCCTTCAGAAGCATGCAAGTCAGCTGAAGAAGAGAGGGCACAGGGCTTGATAAAGCCATAAAAAAGCAGCTTTCTCCATTGTTTCATTGCTCATCACATGTGAGAGGGGAGAAACCATAGCACATGGCGGCAAGCAGCCCAAGCTTGCCAGCACTGCACTGCACTGCAGCTATGGAGGAGAAGCATAGGGCAAGGAGCAAAGTAAAGCCTAAGACTTGGCAGGTCCACAGTAGCTACAGGCCTTCACATCAGTGTGGAACCTTGCCCTGCAGGAATGGGTATGACAGATGTGAACAAGGTTTGTGCTGTGTCTGCATGGGCAGTGAATGTCAAATCGAGAAAAACCCAACCTGTTCATTCTCTGACTGCAATAAGGTGGTATCAAACACATGTGCTTCTGAGATTTAAAGATCTTTAGAAGATTAATCAGCCAATCTAATCAGTCAGATGCCCATGTAACTTGTGAAAACATGTCAACTTGTTATATGAAGCTGATTCAATCCAGGCAAAGCCCATAGCATTATTTTAAGACAGAAAATTGACGAAGCCAGGACAAAAAATCTCCCATTTCTTTTGCAACCTCAATTGTACAAAAATGTTTGACCTGGTGGATATCCATCTGCAACTGCTCCTGCTCTTCCTACAGTAATGAAGCATCTAGAAAATGTATAATCAGACTGAATCTGATCCTCTACTGGGTAACACTGATATAAGACCATAAAATAGAGTGGATTTACTGTCTTGGGTTCAGCTGTAATGGTCATTTTTCTCCTTCTTAGTAGGTGAAGCAGTGCTGTGTTTTTGACTTTAGGCCTGGGAACAACGCTGATAACACGGAAGTTTTTAATCGTTGCTAAGTAAAGTTTACCCTAATCAAGGACTTTTCAGTCTCATGCTCTGCCAGTGAGGAGGGGCATGGGAAGCCAGGAGGAAGCAGAGACACAGGACACCTGACCCAAACTAGCCAAAGGGGTATTCCATACCACACCACATCCTGCCCAGTATAGAAACTGGAGGAACATGACAATTTACCCTGAGTGTTAAGCAAAGAGAGAGCCTTGTTTTTTCTCTTTTACTGCGATGGATAAACAATATAAAATCAAAGCTCTCCTAATCATTCCTAGGTCACTTAAGACATCTGCTGGAAATGAGAATAAACTGCAGTAAGAGCGTACATGACAGAATGAATAATGAAATAAAGACGAATTCTCTGAAGTTTGTGTTTACAGTGTCTAAATTACTTGGCAAATGCCAGAATGTTTTCCATTTGCAAGTATCATTTGAAAATATTTGAATAAATAGCCTGTTTATTCCTTCTGGTCTAGTTGCCAGGAGTCAAATTGGAGTCTCAAAAGACTAAAAGTCTGAATGCAGCCCTTGAACTCTTCTTCCTCCCTGGTGTGTAAGGTCATGCAACAGACATATATTCACAATATGTAGCATCAAGAGCTGGGGCAGGTTTCAGGCTTTGCATGAACATAAGCAGCAGCTGCCTTTGCAGTTGGGTACAGGGGATCGCACAAATCTCTCCCTCCTTCCCTTACAAATCTTGTTTACAAAAGTCTTGCTTACAAACCGCATTGCAACTCTCTGTCCTCCTCAAAGATCTTACCAGAACACTGTGTATTTTGCCATTGCATGTGGCCCTGCCACTTGCAATTCCCCAACTGCTTAATTTCACACTGTAAACCTACAGCTCAGATTCTCTGGCTACACCTGGTTTGTGGGGTTGTGGCACAGGGAGAGAATCCAGGAGTGTGACATGAGTTTCACACATAGCCCAAGCACTACACAGAGAGGTGCAATGTACAAGAGTATCTCCTAACTGTACCAGAGGATTCTCACTTTTCAGGAAGAAAAGAAGATGAGAAGTGAGCATTTTTATCCCCCTTTGCATGACTGACAGCTACTTTTAGCTATTAGAATGTTGCAGCGTGAATTCCTTCAGTTCTGAAGGATGCTATGTCCAGACCCATAATCCGTACTTCTGAAGTCTCTAAAAAATGCAGATAAGCCCACTGTCTCACATTTAACTTCAGCCACCTTCTTACTGACTCCTTCAGCTTTTCATTTAAAACATCTGGGGTTCTCTCACCATGTAGAGCAGGAGCTGGAACAACCTGCAGTTTCTGAAATGGACTAATCCTGCTCATTAAATACAGCCAGAATCTTAGCCAGGGTCTGTCTGCACTGTAGACAGTGCAATGAGTACATTTTATAGACAATGACAAGCTGTATTTATGCTAGATAGCTTGAGTGGTAACAGCAAACAAACTACAGAGCAGATCAGAAAAGATAGGTGAACATATGTTTTGGTAGTCTGCACTAGAAGCCATACTAGTCAGCTACAATACTCATCCATTATATGTCCTAGGATTTCAAATCCTTACAGATAGCAGCTATGAGGGAAGGCAGATGCTCTGCTACCTTCCATGGTTCTTCTGCCAAAGCTAGAATTCAGAAAGGAAAAGCAACCGAGAGTTCAAGAACGCCCTCAACAGATTCCTGTGTTGTATTCCGGAAAATTTTGGGGACAGCATTTGGAGCAACATCCAATACAGAAACAGCATGTAACTTGCCTGTGTATCATGAATACTCATCCTTAAGGGCAGAACTGATGGGAGGGGATGTTATACCACTGACCTTTCACAAGAGAACAGCATGCCTGGAAACAAACGTTTCTCAGTTGACCTGTTGTGCTGCTAGCGAAAATTGCACTGAAACAGGTTTTCTTTTCTGCTCTCGGCATCCCTGTGTGAGCATCTCCCGGTTGGGGATGGGTGATTTGCTCTTCCACCCCATCATGGGGGCAGGGACATGCATACTACACAGTGTAGGGCTTATTGCAGTCTATGTTTGGCCCCCAACAGCCCCTTCCATAGCCTCCAGCAAGGCAGGATTACTTCTGACTCCTCACTGCTCGAGTGTGCCTTGTAGAGGCAAACAGACCTCTTCCAAGCATTTATATTTAGGTATTATTTTACTTCCCTGACCAGGCAGCTAAAAACTTCCATTTTAAAGAACAGTGTTTTATTTGGACTACATCACATGTTTTCCAACCCCAGGGCCTGGTGCATGAGCTGATTATGCCTGTGCATGGGGTCGTGCTGCTTCTAAGGCACAGTAAAGCAGGGTCAGCTGTTTACAGATCCTGTGACAGCCTTGAACTGCAGAGCTGTGGTTTGGCTTCTTGCCTCGAGCCAGGCTGGCAGCCCCCAGCTGAAGCAACTCCTTGTCAACGGGCAGCCGCACTGGCTGGGTGGGAGCAGCAGCACAGGGATTGCATCTGAGAGAGACTCTGTAGAAGGGCCATAGCATAGGATTTAGGCACCTCAAAAGTCATATGGCCTCACATGAGGTGAGAGCTTGCATTCCTGAGTTGTCAAAGCAGATGGCCTCAGCCCTTGAGCAGAACCTTCAAGTCCTCAGTGAAGTGCAGACACCAAAGGAAGACATGATCACACTCTTGAGAAAGTTTGGTTTTCCATCTGGTATAGGAAAATCCTACAAACATCTACACAAGCCAAAACATAATCCCCACTCTGACCGGCCCTAGTGGCAGTGTGCAAAGCTGCTCTATTGGTAACCTGCTATGAACCTGTGAATGCCTAATTCAGGCTGTCTGGAGAGCTAAACCAAGGCTTTGTCCAAATTATTTTGTCTGACACATGTAAAGATCAGCAGAACCTATTAAGACTGTGCTAATGTGAAGCTGAAAAACCTCATATTAAGGAAACTGTGATGATCAAAAATACCATATTTAAAGGGAGAAATTAAACACTCAGGACATTTTCAGATCATTTCCAGGGAGGAAAAAAGGCAGCACACATTACAGGAGAAAAATTAACACAACAGGTAATTTGTGTTTACAAAAGAGAAAGAGAAACACATTCTCACACACATCCCAAGGGCTAAACAAGCTGAGCTGCTGCCAATAATTCCCAACATGGAATGTCTGCCAAGTCCACAGGAATAGCCTTTTAAAAGACCCCATTCAACTCCTCTATTTGCACCCAGACTGCGCAGAAACTTTGCAGCTTCTTGGCTTTAGATTTTCTCTTGAAGTCCCTTATCATTAGAGATGACACAGAGTCAGTCACTCTGCAAAAAATCTCTGTTTTGAGGAGGACTATTATTTGCTCTCTGCACATTTTGCATAGCCATCAAAACATTCAACTCTAAACAATCAGCCACTTCTTTGGGGTCTTTTTGCCTAAAGAAATAGGCAATGACAGCTATCAAAACACTCAGCACCTACTTATTTGTGCATCTAAAGGCCTGAAGGAAAAAGGGTTTGGCAACTGCTGCAACTTATTGATATCTGAACACTGTAAGAAGGCTACTGTTTCAGTGAAGAGTAGCATCGGGGGTAGGCAACCATGAAGAGAGTGAAATTGCCTTGATAACATTGCTTCTCATAGATTTGGTGAATCTCTCCTGAATTCTGAACCTGTTCTGACTTTGATAATTAGTATTTTCTCAGCTTTGCAACCTATCAACTATATTCACTGCATTACAAGAGAATAAAAGGAGTACAGGTGAAATAGTTTGGTCACATTGACAAGATAATATTTGTCTTAAATATGGACAACAGATGGAAGACAAGCCTTTCTGCTGCCTCTTGCAAGTTGTTTACCCTCCTCTCTGCTTGCAAAGACCCAGCTGTGAGATGCTTTTGACAAAGACCCCAAATAAGACATAACAAAATGCACTCATTCCAGAAACTCAAAATACTGCCCTGATTCATCTTTTCAATATACACACATTATTTACATCTCAAGTGTCTTAAATTTTTAAAGCTTTTATTTGCAGCATAGGAAAATGAAAAGCAGCAGACCTGTAGGCAGGAACAGCTAGTTTTGGAACTAGAAAATACCACATTGAGAAGCCTATGTATTGATCCCCTTAGCAGCGTCTCAGTGCCAAAGTGAGGCATGACGATAAGAGCATCACATGGCTAAAATGGACACAAGTGTCCTCATCTGAACACTTCTTGACATTCAGTGCAGGTCATTAGTGGGAGTCCTGGCTTTGCAATAAGCCTGAAACCTCATTTAATTCTAATAGAGAGAGCAGATCACTTGCAGCCAGAGCATTTCCTTTCAAAACAGCAAATTAGTGTGACAGACAAAAACTTGAACTGATTGCAGAAGTCCAAAATAACATTAATGAGTTTCACAAAACTTCACATACCATAAGGTTAGCCCTTCCCTTTTCTAATTGCAGAGTGCATTTGTATGGACCTCCTGAAAATAACTTTGGGTTTGGGATGTCAACCATAATTCTGCCTCATTCCTGGTCAGATGGAGATCAAATCCTTAGGAAAGGCTTTGCAAGCCCAAAGGAACCAAGCATACGGTAATTTTCCGAGCATGACATAATCCATGACTAGCAGGATTTGAAAAATGTGTTACATTGAATTGAAATAAATGAAAATCAACCAGTGGATCCCATTTGCCACTGAGACAGACATAAACTCTGCCACGGGAGGTGATAAACCTTTTGCTAATTTTTATGTTATCATTTTTATTGTCTATACTGGCTCTTTGGATTGCCCCACTTGAAATTCCTTAGCCTGGCAACATCCCTGATCAGTTTTCAATTTTCCTTCACACTCTGAGTAGAAGGGGAAAATAAGTACCCCCATACAAGCTTCTTAGCCACCCCCAAATCCTACGCTGAGCTGAATTTTCTACACCTGAAATGCTGAAAAAAAACCAAACAGAAAGTTTGCTATGATTTCAACAGATACAGCCCATCAGTTTCCCAAACACACCACAACACAATTAGCTCTGAAGCATGGTGGGGACTGTGGATCTCACTAAAATAAAGCCAGTCTACCAGAAATATGTGAGCTCTTCATTTTTCAACAATTGAAGCATGAATTTTCTTTAAAAATGTATTTTATGAGTAGGGTTTCAATTGTAGCTCTACTGCCTCAAGACATAAGTGAAAGACCATGATCCCCATACATAGGATCTTACTTCACACAACAGGAAATGACTTCGGTAGCCAGACCTATTTCAGGACCTTAACCCAGCATCCAGTCCTCATCTCACACCAGCTTCTCATACTCCGTGCCCAATTGCATGTTCTTTCCACAAACCTAGTGATGGCTGAGAAGGGAGAGGAAAAAACATGAAGAGTTTTTCTGAGCCAGTTTGCTGAAGCATATAAAGGTATAACTGTCTCTGAGAGGAATAGACCTTTTACCTTGAAGAACCTCTGTGGAGAAACTGAAATAAACCTTTTACCAAAGAATGCTTAAGCTCTGAATGGTTTAGTTGTCTGAAAGTGAACAGAATGAGGTGGGGAGACAGGAGCCAAAACCTCAGGTGCTTGTGTAGTACAGATTCTGTGGCTTTTGCAAGATGTTTCTTATCAAAGACAGTACTTCAAGACTGCTTTGAAGTGAACTAAGCATTTCAAGAGAGACTATGATTTTATCTGTCTGGGGGATTTCTACTATACCGGTGTAAATAAAAAAAGTGCAATCTCATCCTAGTCTGGACACAGCTTAATAAAGCTATGAGGGTATTTATATTTGCATCACACATTCTGTTATAGAAAGAGGAATATTACTTCTGTACATGCATAACTGTGTTCTCTCTCTGGGCCGTGTTATATTACTATAACTATGCCAGTAAAAAAAGTTACAACTCTAAATTACATTGTAATGCTGATTTCAAGACCATACATGGACCAGGTGCTGCTTCAGTGAGGCTCTAGGCCTCCTATGTAGTTCCATTTCCTGTTCCCTCACAGTAGCAGTGGGAATTTACATCATCTCAGCAACATCTTTTGACTTTTTCTCTGCTGCCCACATACTGTGTGCAAGAAGTTAAACTTGTTTCCTTGTTTTCTATAGATTAGTCATAAGTGTGAAATCTGTTTCTCAGGTCCTTTACACAAACCCTAGACAAGTGAGCCCCTACACCCTTGTGCAAAGACAGTTTGGTAATTCAGGTTGCAGGAGCAGAGTCCAGCTGAGCTACTTGCAGACTGGTAAAGCAGTCAAAGAGACTACTGAACCAGAGCGATGAAGCTTTCAAAACAGAGTTTCAGTCTGTTTTTAAAAGGACATGACATAGCAGACTCAAAAAAGCACAGGTTTTCACTCAGGCTCCTGGTCAAGGACTCTCAGAATACCAAATCTGTGTCTCCTTTATACCCCCATTTCTAGTGATTTGTGTGCTTGTCTCAGTAGAGTACAAATCTTTTTCTGTCAGCCTCATTTCACAGAAAGAAAAGAAAGCCTGTGTTAGAAAATGCAAGTTCCTAAGTGTAGGAATAAACACATTCTGGTACGAAGTCATTAAACACACAGGCTAAAGTGCTTGCTGACCCCAGCTATTGGTCCTGCCTCTCTCAAAGCCTGTGGGACAGTTTAGCTCCACATAAAACAGCTCCAGGGGTTTACAGCTCCTTTATCAAGGTAACCCCAAATTAGCACCAGTTTAATATGTCAGGCTACAAACTGCAGGTTCAGGATCAGCTTCATGTGCAATTCCACAACTCCTGAGAAGGCATCAAGTGAAAAACTAACTGGAGGCAGTTATTGATTCAGCTGTCTGCCCTTAATTAACTTATATTGATGCCCCAACGTCACTGGGATAAAATATGGATCAACCCTGAGTCTAGGGTTAGTTCTAAATGACAGATTAAATCTTGAACTAGACCCTTGCAAAGCTCCCCGTTTTCCTCTCTAGCAGCTCACATTTCAGTTTCTGGTGTGCTGGTTGGAATGACAGACTTTTCCACATTTAACTGTACTGAAACTTGAAGCTGTGTGAGGGCTTTTTTAGACAGTTCTGAGTGAGTGGGGCCATGTAAGAGCCATCTCTGGTGTGCCATATTCCATAATAGCACAGAGGACATAGCAGCGCTGATCCAAAGGTTTCCCCACACAGTGTAACATACTTCAATATGTTGAAGCAGGACCACTGAAACTAAGTTTTATCATATCAGGATGCATTTATGAAAATTTTATTTGTTTAAAAGATGCTTACTAGTAACAGATTATTAGAATACAGCTAGTTGTTTGAAGGTATCTAAAACAGATGTTGGAGGTGTGGTTTACATTATAAGTACTGAAGTGCTTCTAGACTGTATGTGGGGATTGGAAAAAGTCAGTATGAGCTCATGAAGTATAACAGCATGTCTCTAAATCTCAGCTTTCATTTAATAAAGTAATAAGTTTCTTGCACTTACAGTTCTGAAAATAAAATGGCAATATGAACAGAATCTAACCAAGGCAGAGATGGCAAAGGGATGCCTGGAACAACACCACTGAAGGGCTGTAACTGTGCCTGCCAGCATCCTATCACCCAGTGATGGCTTTAGTTCAACAATCTAAGAAAAAGAGTGATAGACAGACACATTATTGTGATGATTTAATTTCTCCACCGAAGTCAGTGAGAGGTTCTGCTACTTGCAGCAATCCCAATTAAAAAGCAGCCCCACTAAACTCGTAGCCCAACAGCAAATAAAAGAGATCCAAACACAGAGAGCGCTCCAGAGTCCAGAGAGACACTGTCCCGCTTCAAGCATGCTGTGCTTTACTCGTCCTGTGATCATATAGTCAGGACATGGAAACCTTTGGAAGAGTATCACTGTCTTTTTTTTTTCCCCCAGCTTACAGCACACACTGTTCTTAATCAGAAATGCAGTCATATCTACTAGACATTTATTAACTCTTCATGAAATAATAAATGCACTCCTCACATAATGTGATATTAGTGTATATATACTCTGTGTGCGTGTAGCTGCAGTGTTTGCATTTACTCAGGGGGCAGTGTTCTTTTTTCATTTTGGTGTAAATAAGATCATAACCATTGTCATGACTTAAACAGCTTGGGACCATGTTACATTTGTAGAGGTTGTCTACCCTTCCTTGAGGCTGGCATTGCACAAGGTGCAGGCTGTCTTCCATACAGTTTAGATTCAAAGTCCAAACAGGAGATACAGTGCTTATTAGTGTGAATCTGCACTGTTCGGTGGTGGTACAGCCTCTGTAAAAGCAACCTGTCCCAGCTGAACTCAATATGGAAACAGGAATTTCAGATGAGATGTGAGAACAAGGGGGTGCCTTATGCTACAGCCAGCTGAAGTATTAAACACATTTCGTAAGCAAGGGGTGCAGCCAACCCTATCACCACACTTTTATAAAACTGACCTCAGTCCGTCCCTACTGAGATGGGTCTGTATGACTTTCTCTTGCAGCTGCTGAAGAAAAACTCTTGAAACTTCTTCTTAAGTTCTTTTAAAGAGACATGGCACAAACTGGACTTAGGATTTTTCTACTCATAAGCATACTGCTGCTGGATCAGACCATCAGCCAGGCTTCCAAATTCAAAGCCAAGAAGCACAGCAAACGTAGAGTGAAAGGTACTGGGTTTTAACTGGGAGGAGGGCTAGAAGCTTACAGACTGTGCAACTTTACTGTATACTTAGATAACATTGCATGAAGCAGAAACTAATGCTATACAAATGCTATTAGCAAAGGACATTTGAGTCTATCTTATATCAGTCTTAAAATATTTTTATGTGAGTTAGCAAAGCCAAGAATAGGGTTCAAGAAAGAGTTACGGAAATTGAGCTGTATAACAGTTGTAAATATCTTGCTCTGTTATGCCTATTCATCTCTGTCCACATTATTTAGGACTCTCAGGTATGGCTCAGAGAGGACTCTGGCTGATCATTCTTAGTTAGGTAGTTATAGTGACTAAGATCAGAAGAATGGAAATTCATATACATATCGTAGAAAAGAACAAAATAAAATATTCAGTCTCCAAGGGTTATTGTTCAGATTTTTGGACCCTTTCCTAATTTTAACAGAATGTGTCTCTAATATTTGTGGAATATAACTTTACCTGTGTGAAAAGTACTGTGAAATGGCAAGTCAAACTAATGAAAAAGAATTAGCCAAAACCGATAAAGCATAAATTCCCAGAGCAAAGCTTACAGAGCAAATACAAAACTGCTGAATGTTGTTTGAAAATGTCTGTGCATTTAATTTAAAGACTTATTTCTAATAAAAGAGGGTATGATGGAGGTTACACCAATGGCAAATATTTAAGCTCCTAGCCAATGAAAAAACCCACAGCTTCGATAAGGCCATTGTACAACATGATTATGGCGCTCTGGAGCCATACAGTTACATATACTTCTGCTATTGAATCTCTATGCTTTTCAGATCGGTGTCCCAAAGACAGGTTGCTTATACCTTTGTTTTGCCTGCACAGTTAACCTTCCACCAAGTTTTTATCTGGAAACAATTTGGCAAAAGAATGGAGATCCTGAGGATAAGTTTCTCAATATTTCTGGGGAGATGAGAAGAGGTCTGCATTAGTGTCCCACTGTGAAACGTTTGCAATAGGAGCTCAGCTTGTTCTGATTTTGTCTCTTTTCAAACAAAGGAACATGGAAGGGCTCTTGTGAACTTTGACTTGCAGGGAGTAGTAGGGAACCGGGAGTCCTGCTTTGGGGAACCAAGGTGTCATGAAGGACAGCTGGGGTCATCCCTAAAGGCAGGAGGGACTATGGATATGAGCTTTCTGGGGTGCAGCTGGAGAATTCGATGATATAACACAGATCTGTAGGAACTGTGGTTTTGTTAGTTCTTCTATGTGTGAAAGAGCTTATTTATTCCTCATGTTCATTACTGTGGCTTCTGAAAGGTCTGGTTACTGCTGCAATCAAATTGTCATCTTGTGCAATGGGAACATGCCTGCTAGTTGTTTGATGGTGGTAGAAAATTATAATGATTAAGAAAAAAGAATGGAAAAGATGACATGAAAATAGAGTTATGTGCAAATTAGCTTCTTGTCTCACCATCTTCCTGATTCTTTTGTAAGTGCTATAAAGTAGTGATTCAGACTATATTTGTGTGACTTAAGTCACCAAGCCCTCTCTGTACTCATGGAGAGAGGAAGGCTCCTCCTGGGAAGGAGAAATTGCAGCTCAGCAAGCTTGTCTGCATATATTTGTATTGTGAAGTCTGGTTATATTAGCTGTTCACTGTGTTAAGAGTTGTGTGAAACTTTCATCCTCTCAGAAATAACATTTCTTTGAATAAAGACAACTTGTGTCTTGCTATGATTTGTGTCATATATATACAGCATGCTGTACAGATTCAAATAAATAGGCAAATTTTGCTGTAAATTACATATTGGCATGCTAAGTAACAATTAGCTGCAAAAATCCATTTTTTTCAAACAGGTACCAGGGTAAAGTTCAGCTGAAAATGAGATTTAAACTATGAGGGTAAAAAGTGAAGGTAAGATCCTCCTGGTTTTTGATAGGAATCCTACAAGAATAATTTCATTAAGGAGAAATCTAACAGAAATCAAAACATATCTCAGCAATGCAAAAATATTATGATATTATGAAACAGCTTTTAACACACATTTTTTAAAATATTCTTTGTATACATATTTATTAATTTCTCTGTATTTCTTTTATTTAAGAAAAAGATGACCTAAAAACCCAGATTGACAAATTGTGGCGAGAAGTAAATGCTCTGAAAGAAATGCAAGCACTTCAGACAGGTAAAGCAGTTTACATGGCCAATGGCTTCCACAAGTTACCACTGCCTTTCCTTTCTCCTTCACTCCCATCCTTCTCTTCAATGGGGATTTGTGACTGAGAAATATAACTCCTTAAGAGCATGGTGTGCCATAGATGTAATGGTGACACAAATGTTGAAGGAAGCAGTCAAGTAAAGTCTGAACTGAAGGTGTACAAGTAATAATTCTTCACTAAGAGCAAGAATTAATCTGGAGCAAGAACTATGATAATCTCTGCTACGCACAACGCCAAGGTGTGATTTTTACATATATTCAGACAAAGACAACACAATGAGGGTTGCTGGGTTTGAGATTTTAGACGGTCAGTGAGTTAGGTCCTGTTGGATACGAACACAGGCTAACCATCAAGGCAAAAAATATTCTTGTAAATGTCTGAGAATACTCCCAAATGTAAGCTAAAAGGACTGAGACTTTTTTAGGTGTGGAGTTTGCAATATTCAAATGTGAATGTTACCATAAGACTTCACAGTAATACCCACTGTGAGTTCAGAAATATACTGTATCAATGTGCAGACTCCTTTAAGTATTTAAATAGCCAGATGGAAGTTTCCAAGGAAAATAAGAAGGGTAAATACACATGCACCTACTGGACAGTTGTGCTTTTCCACAGCTGTTGACACAGAACTTGGCAATTAAGTATGTACAGGAGGACACTACAGAGGAAATGACATAATTCACATGAAACAGAACATATTTTCCTTAAGAACGGTAATATCTGGGTTGTTCTGTTTCATGTCTTGAGTTACATAAAGCTTTTTGAGCTTTGCAAAATGTTTGTACTTTAAATGCCCAATAAGAACATTTCAGAAGTGTGTTAAAGGAGCCCATGCTAGACAAGCAACTCTTTTTTAAAAGTAATTCTTGTATTGCTTCCAGAAGGAACTTGAGAGTAAGCATGCAGTATCTTAGAAATGAAACCAGAGCCAGGAGATTTTCTATCCTCAAAACTTATTTTGAGCTATATTCTAAATTCAGAGCCCACACTGTTCAACTGGATTCCAGATCTGGCAAAAAGAGCTCTATCACCTCTCCAGCTCTGACTGTGTTTATTAATGGCCTTATGATGCTCGAAAAAGGAGGTGCTTTTTCAGCTTATGGGCATTTCCAAGACACACATTACAATCTGATTTCTTCTTTGCTCAAATTTCCTAGGTCTCCTTTCTACATACCATGAAATATTGCCGTACACCATTTAGAAGCACATACTTTTCCTTAAAAAGGGACAGTCTCCATTATTACTGCAGTTGCTGAAGTAGATAGTCTTTCTGATCTTTCCCATGAATATAAATTTGTAAAAGAACTCAACATTTAGCAAATATGTTCACTACTTTTCTTTGGCCATTAGCAGTTGGAAACATTAAAACTTGAAAGATAAGTTCTAGTGTTAAATGGTGACCCTGAAAATGCAGCTAAGGAGCTCAATGAATACTACAACTGGAAGTACTAAAAAACTCAGACATAGGATATGACCCAAAGTAGATTTCCATATCCTGTTCATCATATATATAATTACTTTTTTTACAAGAACAGTCGACAGGAATTAGAAACAGATTATGGAAGACATCAGGACAGAAGATGTTCATACTTTTTTCACGACATTTCTAATATAAGTACAAGATGAGTTTAAGCAATAAATGAAATAATCTGGAAGGAGCCACATGCAGGATTCTAAAAATAATTGTTGCAGGAGTGTATTCAAGGCTTTTGCTAACTTCCTCAGCTCAGAAGGAACGCTCCTTCAAGGAAGGTTCTCTTCTTGTGTTTTTCTTCTCAGAATCAGTTGTTCACACTGTGTATTAGGAGAGCAGGAAAACAAAGTTTAAGGACTCACTCCTGCAAGCCTGCTCACACAGACCCTGGTCTGGAACAACTTTGACAACAGTTCTGCAAAGCAATTCCAGTTACAGATCGTATGCCAAATTAATGTTCTAGTATATTTGGACTTTACATAAAGACTTCCCTGATATGTTCCAGTAAAACTAAAAGCAAACAGATTTATAAATGCATTAGATTATTAGGTTCAGACTGTCACGCAAGCTCAGTAATAAGTGTACATTTTTCTGAAGTATTTATAGACTTAAGTCACCTTACCTCATTTAGTGTTTGAAGTGACAGACTTTGCTGAGAAGACCAGACTTTAAGAGCTAAAGAGGTGAATGTGTACTCTCCTACAGGTGGAAATACACATTTACCAATCACCCAGAGATTTACATTATGAATTTTAAATCAAAGTTCTCTGGTGAGCAGGACACATTTAAAATACCACTTTTCTGTCCTGCCTGTGTTTGCTAGGATCTAAGCTCCGTTACCGCACAAAACTCTATTTTTTTTTTGGCCACCTAAATGTAAATATGAAAAAACCATTAGATCTGTCTCTTTGCTATTAAGTCAAGTATAAACTTCGTGATGACCGATTTGTACCTGGCAACAGTGCAAACATCCATGCCTCATCCATTCCATCAGTTTTGAGACTGATGAATTAAGGTGAAAATGTGTGAAAGCAGGACTATTTGATAAAAAAAGGCAAAAGACACACCCACAACAGGTCTGGGTTATATTTTAGTGTTCTGAAACAGCAAAATACAAAATCCTTGAGAGAATTACATTGTTGGAGGGAATTCTGGGGCTCAAGACCATGCCTGAGGTTTTCCAGAATAAATATGGGAAAGATTCTCCAAAGGGCATTATGATGTTAAGATGGCAGCTATATTTGTCCTTCCTCTTAAGTACTTCTTCCCTGGAGCAGCTTTCGGCCACCACTTGTAGTCCAAGGTGTTTTGCAGATCACCTGTGAGCAGTCTGTTCAGGCTTCCCAACAGCATGCTAACATGCTGGTTGCATACAAGGTCCTGCATGAACAAAAGGAATAGCAGGTGAGTCCAGTCTTACTACCACTTCCTGGAATTCTCTGTGGTGGCAAAAGCTTTTCACTTGCTGAGTGACTTGTCTGCTTTATTCTCAACACACCTTAATGAAAATTATCACTTATAAGAATCATTATTCAAAGCTATAGCCCAAGCTTTTACTGAACATGCAAACCAATATGTATTCACAGTCTGTCTTCGTGGGACAAAGGCCCATAAGAAGTGCTACCTTGTGTCAGAAAGCACCAAACATTTTCATGAAGCCAATGAAGACTGCATAGCCAAGGGAGGAACACTGGCTATCCCAAGGAATAATGATGAAACAAACACTCTTCGAGATTATGGCAAGAAAAGTATGCCTAGAGTGTCTGAGTTTTGGTTGGGTATCAATGACTTGATAAATGAAGGGAAATTTGTTGATGTCAATGGCATGGTGCTGCAGTACTTCAACTGGGATCGTGCCCAACCAAACGGGGGGAAGCGTGAAAACTGTGTCTTTTTTTCCCAGTCATCACAAGGCAAGTGGGTGGACGAAGTCTGCCGCACTGCCAAAAGATATATTTGTGAATTTCTGATCCCATAATTACATTTACAAATGACCATGATCATGTTTTTTTGATTATTAACATGCAGTTTTGCTTGAGAGCAACCCTTCCCACTTTGACATCGGAGAGTTAAAAATATCCATCCCCTGCATTGTTCTCATTCTTTCCTGAAGCAGAAGTTCTATTAATTTATTGTCTATTCAGATGCTAAAAATGTTATTTTTAGTGAGTGCTCTCATTATGTGCAAGAATATATATTGCATTTTGACCTACATTATATCATGTTTTGGCATATTATTTCAGCCTGATGTTCAGGTTGCTAGCATTCACCTCCTATTTCTGTACTATTTATCTCCTTGGTAGGTTAGACTTTGCTTGAAATCCACAATCCAGTGAATTTATTGAAAGTTTACAAAAGATTGCTGCATGGTGAGATGTGCCAGTATGAGGTGTAAGGATCCTTCCAGTTCCAGTGCTTAAGAGACACCTTGGGATTATGTAAGCTCCTGTGAAAAATTATCACTATCCTTACAGAGTTTAAAAGGATGGATCTGTGATCAAGAGTTTTTTAACCATGGGTTAAAAAAGCTCAGTTAAACAGAAAGATTTGATGTTAACTTTTAAACTACATGAAGTTAACAGTGATAGACTGCTAGAAAATGGGAGAAGTGCCTGTTCTAAAACATCAGTTAGTCTAAACATGTTTGCTTCTAAATGTGTCACTTTTGGTAAATATCAGATATCATTTGGAACATTCTCCTAGAACAAAACCAGCGTGGGGCTAGATCCCACCTATACTGAGTAATGCCTTAAGAAGATCTGCAAAAGCCTTCTCTCCTGCAGGCTCAGAAGACTTTACAATACACACATTAACAGAGCCTGAAAGCACAAGTAGAGAGGAAGGATCCTGTTTCTGGGCATGATATTGCTCATTCACCTCGCTTTACATAGCAGGCAGAGCACTCATTTGGCACAAAAAAGTGAGGCCAAACTATAGCTCATCTGGTCTCATACGAATTTTCCCAATTTAACACTTCTTATTCAGAAATGAAATAAAATGTGTTAGTTATTCTTTGCCGTTCTAACCTCACAACAGAGACTTGCCTACATGTTATAAATAGCAGTTTCTTTCTTGTGTAAGGGAATTTCATTTAAATATATTGCTGCTTGGAGGCTAATTCCTACACTTACTTGTTTTAGTTGCAAAAGATTTTCTTAAATTATGCAATAAATTTATGATTACTGCTATTTAATTGTAGTGGTATTTTTGGCAGCTACTGCATCCACATGAAGGCTGTTCCTTCCTAGGACTTGAGGATTCAAAACGGGCACCAACTTTGGGCGCATTGTGCTATACTTCCTTTTTATTAGTGTACCTACACACCACAGGACAAAATCTGGATCCTTGCTTGACTAGCGGCTGTATGAAATGCAACTGTTTAATGCACCTCGGTCATGTGTTATGTGTAACTTTATTTTCCTTCACTTAATGTATTTGCAAAACAGGCTTGATTCTGAATTCTCTCACTTAGCTCCAGATTTTAAACAAAGAAGCAGAAAGTTTCTCCAATTTCCCTTCAAAACCCTTCAATTTTCTTTAAAAATCTACCAACCTTTGCTAAGGTTGGGATCAATATTCCTTTTACCGACATTTTAACATGACTGAAAGTCTGCAGTGATTTTGTATGGCTCATTTACTCTTGTCTTGTCTGACATGTCAGTATGCTAGCATATCCCTATAGCTACAATCAGACTGAACATTCACCCCAAATTCCAGAATTTATTTACCTTTGAGGAGTTTAAAAATTTATAAACTTTAAAATTTATTTTAAAAATATACAAAAAGTTATATTTAGAAAAAAGGTTTATAAATTTATAAACCCTATTCAATGCATTTCAGACAAGCTTCTAAAGTTGTAGTCAGGAATGGAAAGTATTTGTAGATACTATTGGTGGATGTTTATCAGCTGGTGGATGCAGATACCAGACACAGAAATAACTATTTGTTTAGCAGTTATTTACTGCACAAAAACAAACTCAGTGAAGCTGATAATCAATATGAAGAGTCCGAGCAGAATGCTTGGTTAAGAAATGGCAAATGAACATAAACTGATCAGGAAAAATGAGTGAAACTCGGGTGGGTAGAGTTGGAGAGGAGATGGTAGGAGGATAAAAACTCCTCCAGAAATACCTGCAATGGGGGCAAGACAGAGAGAAAACAAAGCAGAAAGATAGTAAGATAGTAGGGGGACAAACTCTGTCCTATAAGATTAACTGCCCTTATCTTTCCTGGCATAGGTGAATGTACATATGTGAAGTGAGCTCAGAGTGACGGCGCGTAATTGCTGCCTGATGGGCCTGCTCTGCCCTGTTGCTGCATTAATTCTCCTAGAGCTTAGCTCCCTAGCTCCCTACCTTTTCTCGCTCCTGTTAAGCCCGTGGTACTGCCCCTCTTTTCCACTAAAGCAGAAGGTCCTCCCTTCTTTGCCTCTTTCTTCTGCAGTAGTTTATGAAATCCTCTACCAACTCCCAGTGATATTTTTCCTTCAAATTCCAACTCTGGGCTCCTTATCTCTTCAAAACGCACACAAAACTGTGAACCAGGGACCCCTGCTCCCCTGTAAATGCAATTCAGATGTAGAAACCAGAGTTTCACATTCCCGTAGATCACCCTTCTCTGAAGATGGGAACTGCGTCATGGAGTGCGCAGTCACTTAGTGACTTCCCATTTGCACACAGGGTAGTCATCACGGTTCTGCGGGAAACTGGGTGAATTCAACAGGACTCACGACAGCCGCAATGCCAGCAGCGAAAAAAGCTCCAACACTCCCACCTAGCGGTATAACAGGAGAATGCAGAGTTGAAGTGACAAATGCGGTAACCGTAACAAGCGCTGTTTCTAGCCGCACGCTGACGGAAAAAGATCCAATGTAACAGGTCCAAACACCTACAGTATCTGTTACAGAAAACAGAAAATGACATTTTTTGAAAGACTTCATACTGATTGTCAAGTGCTTGTCATTCCCTCCTCCTTTGTCTCGCCCAAGGAAGACCCCATTTTATTACCTTCCTGCCCTAAAGGAAGACAAAGCTGGCTGCTGGTAACTGGCCACAGTGAGCTCCCTCCCCAACCTTTACAACCTGATAAAAAAAGATGTTCACAGGCAGATTACCACATAGGGTGACACAGGATAAGGTTGCCATTCTTTGCTCCATCCCCAGGCAACTCTTCTCTTACTAGAGCAAGAGGCTACCCCTTTAAGCATTCATCTCTCTCTGCTTTTGCTTCACTATGGGTTTCAGCAGCAATTTATTTCTAGCAGAAGAGCTGGTAGTTGCAAGAGGTCAGAAGGAGAAACTCTTTTATCCTGTTCATTACACATGATACAGACCCAGCAACATTTGGTATGCTTTCAGCTGCGCTACATTTCACAGCAATTTCAACAGCACAGCTCCTTTCTTTCCTCTCTCTTTTTGACCACCTCAGCATTGTATGTATTAAACCAGGCCAATCTTCCTCCTAGTAAGTCTGCTGACACTGCCCAACAGCAAGGGGAGTCAGTGGTGGAATAAAGACTGCCAGCAGCAACATCCGGCTGAGAGCTTTGTTGTACTACAGAGTTACCCTCCTTAGTAACTGAAGGACAAGCTCTGATATTAGCCAAAAGGTGCTCAGGAGCATTTCACAAGCTTTTCAAACTGTACAGCAGAGACGACGCTTACTGATGTGTCCCTGATCTTCCTAAAAGAGCTTAAGGGGGAGTATAAAGTGCAACATACAGCATTTTGGAATGGAAGGAAGTTATAGTTCAAAGCCAAGCCCAGAGGTGGCCTTACACACAAGAATGTATGCAGAGAGCTTGTAGTTACTGCCATTTTCAGCTTTCTCTCTTTTACTCCTTCCATTTATTTTTCTCCAGGTGTTCTTTTCCATAGCCTTCATGCATATATATTAACCTCCTGGGAAAGGCAATTTTCTGGGGGCACAGAAATTTGCTTCTGTAGCCAGGTCTAGAATTTAAAATACTTTAAAGACCTATTATTGAGAATTCACCCTAGTACCAATACAAAATTCAACCCTGTTAAACTCCTTCTCTCCATCAGCAATGCAGACCATCAGCACTAGTACATTGTGGTGAACTCAGTATTTCTGAGGCTCTGTTGTTGTCCCATTAAACTCAGACCAACTATAAAGTCACCTGTTGCTATGTCACAGGAGCACATGATTGTCTAAATCATACAATGCAACTGCCTAAATCTGAAAGACAGAAGTTGTATTTGTGAATAACATGAAACAACAACAGAGACCCTTACCTTTGAAGGGCAAGGGAAATTCCTTTGTAGAGGCTTTGCTCATATTTAAGCTGAGCCCAAGCTTATTGGCATACATCAAGCATCCGTTCCCATTTGACTGCTTGCGTTTCAGTGAAAAGTTCTCAGCTGTGCCTAAGGCACAGATGGTTTGATGGGTTAATGTGTGCTGCGGAGTTAAAAATGGAAATAACCAAATGTTTACTACATAAAAATTGCTAGAAATCCATTAAAATGTTGGAAAATGGTTTAAAATTTCAGCTTTCCTTGTCTAAATTTCCAATTTGATGCTTCTGCTGGGATTAAGGCAGCTGTATAGGACACAAAGATGTCTGTGTTATTGGGAAAGCTATGTTCCTTTCACTTGTGTTTATCAATGCAGAAGTCCTCTCAGACCAGACTCCAAGATAAGGGTTTGGAGGATGTAATTCCAAACAAAAATTTCTGCATCCCAGCTACAAACACTTTTCTGAGCTCAGTCGATGGAGCATATGAGTACCTAGGTGATCTCAAAGCCTTCAGTAGCAGCTGTGTTAGCCCCCTGGAAGGAGGAGGTAGCTGCTCAGCACAGGATATAGATGGGGGTTACATGCACAGTCATGACCTGTTTATGAAAAGCCTGTTTACTTTCATCACACACATAGAGAGGGCAGTTTCATTTCTTCCAGTCGCACAGGATGAGGCTTTCCAAGAAGCCCAGCCAAAGCCACAACAGTCA